>JAFIRS010002494.1:0-209183 GCA_018342105.1 Gonioctena quinquepunctata | reverse complement strand
AAACGTGTTATTATTGATGCACTAATGGTCGAATTTCCATAACATTTCAATAGCTACCCAATACAAAGTATGGCAAAATAATCCGATTTTGGAAACCAGACTATATAGTTATAAGAACATGACACATCATTTGGAAGGAACTTCAATTATCCTCTAGGATATTCGATAATAATAGTACCATTGAAAAAATGCACTTTTCATCATTTTTGTATCTATCGGTAAAATCACAAATTTCGAATGACCCTGTATAATAGAGAACAGATTACTTCAGACATAACTAATATATAGGACATTAGTAAACTACACCCAAGATGTCAGCTTTATACGAAGCGAAATACATTTTATTGAAGATATGTTTTGCACAAAAAAAGGAAATGGGAAATTTTCTACTAAAATAATCTAAAAGCAATAGTAAAGCGAAAAATGCATTATTATACAGGGTGTTAAAAGAGAATGAAAGTGTGAAAAAACTCATAGAAGTGGCAAGAGGGCTGCCAACACTGAAAGCAGTTTCTGCGGAATTGAATTTTCCCAACAGTGGTATGGGGATGGAAGAAAGATAATTTTTTATTGGCAATTGGCACGACGCAGTCCGCAGCACCGAACAATATCTTGAAAGAGTGGTATTTGAAGATAGGAATGAATCCCAATAAAAATTGAATTTTTCATAAATGTTATGTAACCTGGAAGTTTTACGTATTTCATAATTTGACTCTATTTAATCCAAGAAACACTTCTGATGGCAATATAAAGTATAGCGATAAATATGCAAAAGATATCGAGAAATATGTAAAATTCACGAAATTTCATGTAAAAACCCTTTTTGACATTGTTTTTGATCTCAGCAAAAACCCCTTTTACATATACTTTTCTGGAAACCAGGCAAAATATATAAAAATGAAATTTTGCAAAAATCCAACATTTTGGTTTTGCAATTCGAGAAATCATCTCTTACGAGAATTTTTCGATTTTAATGATTGAATATTACACAAAATTCATCAAAATCGGAGATGTTTGATGAAAAGGAAAACATTCTCAATTGGATATTGATAAAAAGATTTTTCTGTGAATTGAAAAATCCACGATAACAATTAAGTTATTTCTTGTGAATGTCTAACAGAAAACAACTACATCCTGTTCATATTTTAAACAAATCAATCTATCATACCCCATGACAGGTTTTAATGTCAGAAAACACTAATATCAAAGGGTCTTTCCAAACGAAATGATTCTAACTTTTTCCATCTTTGCAAAGTGAGATTGCTTCTTGAAAATGTGTTTCCCATTTCTTCCGGTCTTCCTGATGATCGTGGAA
Organism: Gonioctena quinquepunctata; assembly: GCA_018342105.1. Lineage (NCBI taxonomy): Eukaryota > Metazoa > Arthropoda > Insecta > Coleoptera > Chrysomelidae > Gonioctena > Gonioctena quinquepunctata. The sequence continues at coordinate 207,868 of JAFIRS010002494.1, read as the reverse complement.
GCGTGGAATAGATTTGCGGCGTCGACGAAAATGTATTGAAGACCTAGTGAATGCTATGTCTCTCTTGCGTCAATGTTACGAATTATTTCTGGTGAGTACTCTTTTTTGGAAAACATTCTTCTTTGCCTCATTCATCTTCATGACTTCTTAATTGAGACTGGAATAGAAAATCAAAGAACTATCTGAATAAAAATGCAAATTTTCAATTTCAGATTTTTTCTTTTGAGTTAGGGTCTTTTCAGAATATCTATCAGATGTATGTAGTTCAATGTCCAGCGTGGCTTCAGCCGGGGAAGTAGTTGTTTTCTGTTAGACATTCACAAAAAATAACTTCATTTTTATCGTGGATTTTTCAAATCACAGAAAAATATTTTTATCAATATCCAATTGTGAATGTTTCCCTTTTCAACATGAATACCCCACAAGAGGTTATCTTGACGATGGAAGATAGTGACTAAAGTTTATCTTTCAGTCGCAGATGATTCCACATCTGATTTTATGAACATCCTGTTCATATTTCCAACAAATCAACTTCCCAGTCATTGAACAGTTTCGAAATATTACGCCCAATGAAGACAGATATAGTGTAGAATGGGCATAATTGTGTTGATTTTTTCAATCAATAAAGTTTCCTCTATGCAAAGACTAGAATTCAGCTGAAACAACCACTTCACAACTTTGTGAACATTCGCAACATATTCTCCAAAACCGCATGAGCATAAATCTCTATGATAATGAGCTTCGGCTATAAACTATTCGATTCATGTACTCAACTCGAACCCGTAAATAGTTGGCGAAAACAATTGCCACGCCAGCCCAAAACACTCTCGCAATGATTCCTCTATCAAATCTGGTTTACGGTGCATGTAAATGCGAAACGGGAACGGCCATTTTAATACCTACTTTGAATAGTTTGAAATTGTTTGAAACGTTGTTTCGCGTTATAACGGGTGGAATTCTAATTAATTATAGTCCGGTTGCTTCACGAGCTTAGAAAATCCTCGTTTACAGTTCAATAATACAATCAAACAGCACAATTCCACAAATATTTCATTGGACTTCCATTACGTTCTGAAGGTGCAAAAATATGTTGTATCCTTCGAAATATATACAGGGTGTTCCAAATTGAGTCAGCACCATTGCCAACTCCGTTATTATTGATGCTACGATTTCGGTTAAATGGGCAAACTGGTAGCATTTTTAGTGGCCGATGCCGAAAACAAAAAAAAATTGACAGTCGCGTTGTCATAATATTTCATAAAATGAAATTTTTTTCAATGGAACACCCTATATTTTTTCATCCATTTCGATTCGTAATAACATTCTCAACAACAAAGCTCATATCACTTTTCTTCCTAAAGTGGAAAATGAGCGACTTTATATTTATTTCTTTCACTAGTACAAAAAATGTCTTTGTTTTGGCGAATAAAACCTCATGATTGTCCAAACACCCATTTTTTGTACTTATACGAATGACAATATTTTGTTACTAATAGCAAAATAAGACAGTACAAAGAAAAAATTGCGCTGGGATGTGAACTCGTGAAACCCGTGATCATCATGTCGCACCACTCAATTGACACCACTAAGCTATTTGGTATTGATGTACAAAACGATAATTTCCATCTTAAAGCCATTCCGCTAGCCGCATTTATTTTGTGAATCTAAATATGTCTGCTGTAATGATAACTTTGAAGCCGTTTTTGTACAGAACAGAAAATACTGGAGGGTCATATGAATGTGGTTGGAGAAAATGTGTTTGATTCGATAAAACATAATTATTATGAGCAATCAAGTTGCCTTGAAACTTTGTTGAAATTCTATTTGTCAAATATTCTCAAGTATGTCATGACAATGTCATAAATTATTGTAACTGTCAACTACTGTTCGAATATTTTTCGAAATGCCGTTTTCCCATCAAGAAAAATGTGATATGTTAGAATCCTACTTGGTTTGCCAGAAAAATTGCGTAAGAGCACTCCAACACTACAGCAATTCGTTCCCCGATCGTGAATTACTTAATCGGCGTTTTTTGCTGTGCTTCATTGTCAAAAAATATATCATTTTCCTATCAATTTCTCAACCCTAATGTTTTTCGTTCTCTTCCTATTTCTGCTTCTTTATCGCGCCCATATGATGTTCTTTCAACAACATTTTTTTTGTCAATCATAGATAAGCTCCAAACTTTCCGAACATCGCTTTATCAGGAGTGATTTCTATCGCACGTCAGAATTTTTAAATTTGTTACCTGAACAGTTCTTTCTCAACAACTACAACCGCCATATATCCAAGAAGATTGTCAAAAAATATATCATTTTCCTATCAATTTCTCAACCCTAATGTTTTTTGTTCTCTTCCTATTTCTGCTTCTTCATCTCGCCCATATGATGTTCTTTCAACAACTTTTTTTTTGCCATGTTTTCCACACGCATGTCTGTCCATCACGAAACGGAGATGTTGGACTCGAGTGGGGTGTACAATACTCGCCTACCAATCAAAACACCTTCCTGCCCTATCTTGTAACCATCGGTAGTACAAGTTGGATGCCGTAGTATACTTCCAAATTCAGGTGCATTCAGCGTGCTGTCCCATAATATCGACGAACCATGGTATCCCTTTGTCTAGCTTTTTCTTCTTGACTTTTGGTGTCGTGTTATGTCATGATTGTTCATCTATTGTTCTCCAACCTCAATCTTTGGCTGTTCCATCTGGGGCATATGAACAGAGTGTGGTGCGGATCGTCTCTTTCCAGACGGTGAATTCAGTTGTCATCAGCTGATTCTTCTATTTCATAGGTATATATGTTTTGAATGAACGATGCTTGCTAGATGCCTGAAGCAATCGGTGGTTTTGAACTTAGATTCAATCCATGATGCTATTTGTGCATTCGTCGTGTTGTTGTCTCATGCCCCCTGCCATGCGTCAATGGTGGCTGAACTCTGTTCTTTCTTGAGACTATATCAGTTACTTCATCATATGTTGCCATTCGCGTTCTCTCTTGTATCAAAATATCAATAGGAGGAAAAGCTTCGATAACGTTTAAGGTCTCTGCAGAGGCTGTCCAGGAGGACATTGCCAGTCTGGGAAAACGTCATGATATTCGAGACGTACAAATAAGTTATTAGGGCGACCCAAAAGAGTCGCCCTGATAATTTTTTTGTACGTCTCGAATATCATGACGTTTTCCCAGACCGGGGCTCCGTATAGTAGAGTTGACTCAACCGCTCCATATATGACTTTTATTTTATATAGTCTTGGGCCGCGAATGTTCAGAAGGATCTTACTGAAAGCTACGACTTGTTTGTTCGCTTTCTCCGTTGTTTTTTCGTGCTCGTGCTCGTTTAGCCTGCATCTATCGTATCCCTAGATACTTGTTTTCTCAGGTATTATAGCGATTCCCGCAAGTTGGAAATGAATGCCTTCCCTTTTCCTGGAGCCCTCAGTTATAATTACCTCTGTTTTGGGTCAGGGTCTCCTTGTTCCGTACTGTGATGACCAGTGCTAAGTCGTCAGCAAACGCCGTGGAGTACCTGATAGGGCTTTGATTTTCAAACATGCATGGCTATCGCGGTGTTCTCATAACCTTTCGTTTAACCAAAACCTAAAAAAAAATGAGGTATTCGAAAAATTAACCATTCCGAATGCGTTTCACAATGCATGAGAGTTAACAATGTATACTCAGTATCCCATTATTTATTTTAATAATGTTTTACAGTTTTATGTCTCTATTGATGGCAATTATATTAATCATTAATTTTTTTTACAATTATGAAACTGTGTTCATACTACTTGTCAATTCAATTCAATTCAATTCAATATTAATATTTATAAGATGATATCAATAGGCACAGTGCCGGATTTAGGGAGGGACTATGGGACTATTAGCCCCCGGTGGTAAACTTCAAGAGGCGGCAAAAGGCAAAGAAAAAGCAAACAGTATTCTTCAAGCAAACGCGGAAATCGCGACCGCAGCGACCGCCGCATCAAAAAGGGCCATGTTTTGCGAAAATGATATGCATAATTTTCTTTGAAGAAGAAGAAAAAAAGCCGCAAGCCGCATTTATTGATTGCAAAAATATAAAATAAAAGATACTTTTGCAACGTAGAAGTAGCTCTGAGAATGTTCCTATCCCTGATGATTAGTAATGCCAGTGGTAGAAGGTCATTCTCAACTTTAAAAAGAGTAAAACATTATCCCCGAAATTCAATGGTAGAGGATACTTCGAATAGCCTATCGATTTTGAATATCAACAGTGACTTCTTATTAGAGCTGAATTTTGATGATGTCATTAATGAGTTCGCATAAAAAAACAAGAAAAGTATTTATATAAAAAAAAATTTGTTGTATATCGTGAGAATTAGCCCCCGGCGAGAGTATAAATCAGGCACTGAATAGGCAGACATAGTAGTGCCAGTAACTACCGACTTTTATAGGACACCCTGTTTGACTTGATATTGTTGAATCGTTAGATAAGAATAAAACACTAATGATGAGCCTCTCCATGACTGATTAACGAAACAATTTTAGAATTTTCTGCCAACCATAATGATTGAAAAAAGTACAGGTATCAGCTTTAAACACGAAAAAGAACGTCCGACTCATTGGCAACATGATATTCAGATAATCGATGCAACAGCCAACTGAGCGTAACATATAGCGAGGTACAAAGTGAATACTAATTCATGTTCCTCATGTTACACGTGACCTAATATATTGATAATCCTATAAAAAAGTCAATATCAACCTGATTTAATATTAAAGGCCAATCTCGGAAGGCATTGGATAAATTAGGAATAGTAGGGATCTTGTATCAATAACACTAATTTCAAATCGAACCAATAGTAGGAAAGCCAAGTATTCATCAGAAATATGAACGATGGTATCAAATGTGATTTTTCATTGCTCAATATTGTGAAACCAGCAGGATCATACTGGCGTAGGGAACGATTTACTTTTAGTTCGGGAGCTAGCGACAGTTTTCGTTGTTTTATTTGCACGTCGATGAAAGGGTACTGGGGTCTTCAATTTGTATGTTTACATCATCAAAAGGGACTGTTTACAACAAGATAGAGAAAAAACTCTTGCCGAGAGGGTTTATGACTTGCAATAAACAATTAAAAACAACTTATTAGTTCGTCGCTGATCTTTCACGAGCTTGTTCATCAGCTTAAGGTAGTTGTCGTAAAATCCACTTCCAATCAGATTTCGTTTATATTCATATCACTTTCAGTTAACATTATTACCTGTATCATATTAAAATTTTGGATTCATTTACGTCACCGAAAGCGAGATATAAGGCTTCAAAGTTGCAACGTTTAACACGTAATCCCTATAGTGAGCTACCGCGGACACCACATTTTAAGGCATAATAAAAAAACCTCCATTCAGATCTTTTTGAGAAACTAGTATATTATTAAAATGTAAATAAAAAACTTTATTGAAAAAATTAAACACGCGTAGCCATACAGTTATTTAGTTATTGCCATAAGAAGTTTCTAAATTATTGCGTATGAGAAGTGCAAGAGAGGGAAGGCTGAGAATCGTGGCAACGACTCAAGCGAGCGCTCGTGATTCAAATAAGCGAGAGCAATATGTTCTTGGGGGTTTGAATTGAACTGTGTTTTGGAATGCACATATTCATGAATGATAATTGTGAATAATTGCGTTAATATATTGCAATAGGAATAGATATAAAATTAAATGTAGTTTTAGCGAGTAACGGCCAATAACAGTGCATAAACTTTATTTATTTATACATTTGACAACACAGTACGTATAACATAATTCGAATATTTTTAAACATAAACAAAAATGATTCAGATTTCCAACAGGTCAATAAAATATAACGTATAAATCTACAAAAAATATAATCAACAATGAATGTAATATCATTCATTTTTCTAACTATTATATTAAATAATCACTTGATTGACTAAACATTCATTTTTAAATCAATAATAATTTCAGTAAATGCTTTCCTATTTTTAGGAACTCTGTTTTCTATTCACCAATTTTTCAGTTACGTGATCAATCACAGCTTCTTCTCTTCCATTGTGATAGGTACATTTGTTTCAGAAAATCGTATGTTATATTTTGTTGCGCAATTTTTTTCAATAATTCCCGTGATATAACATTTTTTAAGGCACTTAAATTCGGTAAATTACCAAATATTCTTAATAATTAAGCTATCCACAAATCCTGCTGTCATGGTAAAATCTTCCATCAAATTATTATTAATCTTAGTAATCTGATCGAATCTCGCATTATGCACAACGAGTAAATTTTGAGTTGTAGATTAATTAAAAAATTCTTCAAATGCTACCAGACAATCTACTAAATTCAGTGAATCGACTTGTACATTATTCAAATATAATTGACCAGAAATTGTAGTACATTCCGTTATTTTTGTCGCCACAGGATTGATGCTTCGTAGGGCTAACATATATAAAATTCTTTACTTTCACATTTGGCGGCGATTTGTAAAATGTCACAATCCAGATATTTCTAAATCAAAATAAACTATGGAATAATTTATTGATACTGATTCGATGTTTTTTAACTGAATTTTCCTTCGATTTTCCTAACATTTCCCTTCTTTTGGTCAAATCAACTCTGCGCAACTCTTTTTTCCCCATCAGAAATGTATCTTTGAGCATATGTATGACTACGTTTCAAATTTTTTTTTTCTTATATTCAATAACGATACCTCGCCAATGTTTTTAGAGCAAACTGCACTGTATCTTGAACAACTAAATGCGATTGCGACATTGCCAGTCATGGCTTATTCGCTGTGTCACGCATGCTAGTTGCGTTTCTGAATGTACAGTTCCTTAAAAAAAGATCCCACTAATTCAGCGTTTGAACATGTATCGCGTCGCGCTACAATCGAACCTAATTTTTGACACTGTTTGTAGCACGACATCTACCTTAAATCAATATTAAACAAGTACTTCATACATTCATTTATCGGGATGATATACCGCTTGGAAAGCTATAATTCAATCATCAATCGTCATTTTGGGTTAGGTTCAAATGAATTATAACGCTAAAAGCGAAAACACATCTCTTCAGTTTTATAATGCTAACAATTTTTATTTGTCTGAAATATATTGCAGGTTCCAAAGGGTTAACGAATATATATATATATATATATATATATATATATATATATATATATATATATATAAATCCATTATTTAGTCCATTTACTGATTTACATTTTCGAATCATTGCAATGATTACAATGAGAACGATATATAGCATGCTTTTAGGTTAATATAGACTAAGTTTAAAAAATAAAAATATATATACATCACATATACACATACATATAGACAACTGCTACACCTATTTGCATACCATACGCCCATACAAATTCTAAAAAATATTAAATGAATACACAAAATACTTCAAACATACTAAAACATTTGTATACCTGTCCTAACTGAATATTAAATCGAAACAAACAAAATGAGGAAGTGGTTAATAGGTTTTTATTGATTAAGAAAATATGATTTTAACTTTGTCTTGAAGGATGTTAAAGATGTTAAACATTTGATGTCTTCTGGCAGATTATTATAGCTATCAAGTCCCTTGAAAAAAACAGAATTTGGGTATGTGTTAATGTGACTTGTTGAATATGGAAGTCAGTTCCGAATCTGGTATTGTATCCGTGGATTTGGTCATTGTACATAACTTTTTCTTGTGAATATGTTGGGGAAATTTTATTTCTTATTTTGAAAATTAGGATTAATGTTTGGTAGCGGAGAAAGGAATTATTTGGTAACAATTCTAGTTGCTTTAACATATTTCTTATTGGTGTTAGTCTTTTGCAATTTAAAATTATGCGCATGGCCCTATTTTGGAGTTTCTGTAAACGAGCTAAATCATTTTGTTTCAGTAGATACAGAATTGTAGAACGATATGTAAAATGAGGGAGCACTAATGAATTGTACAGTAAAATTTTTGTCCACCCTGACAGATATGGGGCACAACGAGATAAATAATGTATTTTGAATGCCATCGTCTTAATAATGAAGATGGAATGTTCTTTAAAAAATATCCTTTAATTGTTCAAAAAGATGTGGATAATTCTCGTTTGAGAATATTCTAAAAGAGTCCTAGAAAATTTTCGAAAGTTCAACAACGTTCTACAAAATTCAATTACATTTCTACGTTTCTATACACGGTGAAAAGTATGTCTATTTCATTTATGTTGATAGTTTTATAATTCTGTAAATAATTTTCGATTTCATTCCTTTTGATGGCAAATTTTTTTCTGCAAATGCAGTACAGAAAACATCAATAGAATCGATCTGATACAAAGATAATTGAAATTCAATTGATTTCGTACCATTCATGAGCAGACTCTGAATACCCAGACAAATGCACAGTCGCTGAAGAGTCAGTGTTGATAACTACCGATTTATATCTTTCTGGCAATGCTTTGGAGGCACCAAGCAAGTGATAAGCTTGGTAATCATTCACTGTCGCAGGCAAAAACACGTCATTTCCTCTCAAACTTTTGTGTGAGCAAATTTAATGAATTTTTAAATTATCTTTGAGGCCGCCTTCTATTCGAACAAATTCACTTCACGGTAGAGATGGAAGTTGATGGGCGATTACCTTTCCTTGACACGTTTGGAAATAGACATCTACAGAAAGCCCACCAACATGAACAGTTGCATCCCAGCCTATTCAAAATACCACTCCACAAAATTTTCTAATACACAGAGCCGTAAACTTTCCATTGAATGCTGATAGTTTTCAAAATAAAATAAAAAAGATCAAGGACATAGCAATAATCAATAGATATTAGGAAACCCGAAGGACCAAAGTGACATGCTGGATAACTCGGGAATTTATGAAATTAGCTGTCAAAATTGAAGGTTTCACGAACATGTGGGCCATGCTGCCTACCGAAGAGAGAATAGGTCAAGTCTATCGGACCATATGTCGAATCTGGCCACAAAATGTATATCCCCAATTTTAAAATGATCAAACCGGTCAACCACAGTAGAACATCAGATTGCCTGGAGGGTATGTTATCCACAAGAACTATAACAAACATCTATTCAATGGGGAGAAAGGCTCGATGTATCCCACCTTGTTTACTTCAATCCCCATAGAACCCAATATCAGATATATAAAAAAGGTGGTGAACTCGACCTTCTAGAAACTTTGGAAATCAATAAATGCAAAAAGTCACATAATTTGCTCGATTACCAGATTAACTTAAGTAATTATCCTTTATCAAATTTCTTTTTCATCCACGTTCTATTTACCCCCCTATTGGGGTTTCCTTAATTATATTTATACCTACTACTACCTCTCTGAATATCTAAAGTGCGTCATCATGATTGTTGAGTGAGTATTATCCCCAACTGAAGAAGCTATTGGGTGTCGAAACACGTGTTGTAATTTTGTAAGCCTATGGTGAAAATCATTCGATAACTCACTTCATTCTTTTGTTTGAATTTAGAGAAAAATTGCAAGCACTGAAGATGACCGTATAGTTCGAAAGCACTCTGCAACAATAAAATAAATTGCACGAAATAGAAAAAATTTAGAATATTGGTTCTGACCCGTGCATACAGCCCTACTACTTCCTGTCATATCGCCCAAATTCCACATTACTCAATAAAATTATAGTTTGAAAAAACTAAAAAAACACGCATATCTATATGGCAATACAGGCTGGAAAGTTGAAAATAATAAGAATGTCATTGACCAACAATTTTTTTTTTGTGTAAAAAAGCGTGAGGTGCTTGATATCAGTTATCTCAATATCATTATGAAAAGTGAGTGCTTTTTTACATAAAAGAAAATGTTTTGGTCAATGACTTTATTCTTATTATTTTCAACTTCTTAGTCTTTATTGCCATATATGCGTGTTTTTTTAGTTTTTCCAAACTATAATTTTATTTTTAACTTTCTAGTCCATATGGCTACAGAAGACTTAGAAAGACTACGGGAGAAAAACTCTTCGATTGATTCATCCACATGAGATGGAAGTTATTAATAACTCAATTTTGACGATTAGTCTCGTTTTGGACGTCCATCGTCTTAAAGGATTTAAGAGGTTTCCCCGACGTTTCGAATGCTTGTATCTGCAATCGTCTTCAGGTGAATACTGACAAGTTTAGGTGCTACTTACCAATGTATATGACTGCCGGTGCAATGATGCGTGTAATTTTGCCATGTGCAGTGATGCGTGTAAGTTGCGCGATGTGGTGGTGCGTGAAGTTTCGCGCCTCTGCAGCCCACCAGAAAGAGCAATCAGTGGTGCTCAGTCCAGGCGTGGTCAGCGATTCCCGATTTTGACGTTTCTCCACGTTGAGTCCATTTCTTGTGCTCATTCAATCTTAGCGATAACGGCATCTTTGTTTCTCCACTGTGGGAATCTCCGCATTCACATGGAACTCCATAAATGCAATTCTTACTGATTTCATTTTTGTTGTCAGGTTTGCTCTCGGTCAGGAAACTCCGTGAAGTACTGCCGGATTGGAAGCAGCTCTTGATGTTGAACTTGTTTCCGATCTTTCTGATCTTCTCGGAGACACCTCTGTTGTACGGGAGGCAGATCACTGTGCTTTGTTGTTGCTCTTCAGATGCCTTCGTTCTCTGGAGTTGTTTCAATACTTCTCCTAGGAGTTTCTTGAGATATCCATTCCGGTGACGGTCCTCTCTGATGTGGTTTAATTCGGCATCTAGTGACTCCTCATCGTTGCATATGTGCGTCACTCTCTATACCAATGTTCTCACGATCCCTCTCTTTGTTGAACTCGGATGGTTAGAGCAGTAACTGAGGTACTGCCCCGTATGTGTCTTCTTTCTGTAGACAGAGGTGTGGATTACATTGCCTATTTTCTCAACGTTCACATTGAGGAACGGTAAGGCACTGTTGGTTTCCATTTCCATCGTGAATTTGATCGAATTCCTGATTCTGTTAATTTTCGAGAAGAAATCCTGGAGATGTTTATCTCCGTGATTCCATATAATGAAGGTGTCATCCACGTAAAGGCTCTCCGTGTAAAGTCTCCACGTCGAAGCTGATGAAATGATCTTCTGGTTCGAATTCAACATCTGTGATGGTGTCAATGAAGTGCTTGGAATTCTGGACGTATGAACTGCTATTTCCCTGTAAGGGTTTTTGTATCGGCGGGACGTATTTCGATAACTTGTAGGTTGCTGAGTTCCACGAGCTTGTGATCGAAGAGAACGAAGACATCTGAAGAGCAACAACAAAGCACAGTGATCTGCCTTCCGTACATCAGAGGTGTCTCCGAAAAGATCAGAAGGATCGGAAACAAGTTCAACATCAAGAGCCGCTTCCAATCCGGCAGTACTTTGCGGAGTTTCCTGACCAAGACCAAACCTGACAACAAAAATGAAATCAGTAAGAATTGCATTTATGAAGTTCCATGTGAATGCGGAGATTCCTACATTGGAAAGACAAAGAGGCCGTTATCGGTAAGATTGGATGAGCACAAGAAATGGACTCAACATAAAGAAACGTCAAAATCAGGAAACGCTGACTACGCCTGGATTGAGCACCATCGAGTTCTATGGGACGACGCAAGTGTTCTACATAGAGAAGAGCATTGGTTCAAATGAAAGTTCAAAGAGGCCGCCTACATCGAAGCCAATAACGCCTTCAGTCATCCAAGCATTGTTCATGCACCACCACACCGCGCGAAATTACACGCACCACTACACATGGCGGAATTACACTCAACACTACACATGGCGGAATTACACGCATCGTTGCACCGGCGTCATATAAATTAGTAAGTAGCACCTAAACTTGTCAGTATTCACCTGCAGATACAAGCATTCGAAACGTTGTGAAAACCTTTTGAATCCATTAAGACGATGGACGCCCGAAACGAGAGTAATCGAATTACCACATGGTCTACAACCTTCAAACAAATTTTGACGAGTTTCCTGAGAACCAGTGCATTCGCCATATCTTTAAATTGTAAATTATGCTGAGAACTTCTTCAGTGCACTCACCATATTTTACTAGTAGCCACTGAAGAGTTTCACTATTCACCTTCTAGTTCCTTCATCAGATCAGCTACAAGATACCAAATTATAGCATTGTCATCCAAACTACAAATACATAGCAAGTTTCATTCCGATATGGCAATCAAAAGAAGGTTTAAATTGACTTCCAAGCTTCAATCACATGGTTTGTTAGTGCAAATTAGGCTATTGAAAATTTTGAGTGAAAACAACCTGTGCGTACATCCGTAAATCACATCTATTCTCAACTTCAGCCAGGTTCAGAATTCAAGATAATTTTTAATTAATGAAAATACGCAAAACACCAAAGGAACTCGTCTGAAATGAAATGTAGAAGACAAAAACGTTCATGTTCATTTCTTCATCCACTTGGGATTGTAAGCCGGAGCTTGCCGAGAAATGATTACCCATAATTTTCGTTATTCTTTTAGCGCACTACCTAAATTTAATTTGCCAAACAATTTCCTTAATTCGAGCGGAACGTTATTCCGACAGAAAAGAGCTCAGAATTCAATTTTCCTAATAGATGGCTGTAACATTCCAATACGAAAGTTGGACGGCTAATATGGAATCGAATAGAATTTGAAGTGATCCACAGGTTTGATATACAGAGTATTACTTAAAAAATGAGCAATGCCACTGGATTCATGCAATCCCGATGACAATTTTTCAATATATCATTCTAGAGGTCAATAGAAGCAACATTCGGTAATAAACATTTTTTGGTTCTACAGGGTGAACCATAAAAATGCGTTGGATGCGGGAAACTATTAAATAAAATCCTGTCTAAGTATATTTTTTATGATTTTTTGATATGATACTGTGGGGACGTTAAGCTTGTGGCTTCTGAAGCCATCTCAGTAACACTGAAGTGAAATCCTCCAAGTAGTCCAATCAATGAGTGTAGAATGCATGGAATATGCGAGAATTTTTGACATAGACTGATAGTTATTGGAACGTAGTTCCTTATCGCGCGTTGCGAAAGAGGGCTAGACGGAATAAATTGAGACCAAAAGTTGTAAGGAGACTTTCGCTATGGTTGCGGCGTGCGCGTGTTTCTCTGTCTGTCTCTCTCTCTCTCTTTCTCTCATAGAAAGCAAGCCAGTTATTTTCGTTTCGTCTTTCTATCCCACATTGAACAGTGTGGTGCCGCGACGATTATTTTTGTTGAGTGTATACAGGTTTTTTGTACATAATAAATAATAAGAAAAAACTTGAGACGTGTCAAGGGACACCCGGATGGAACGAAGTTCCTTTCGATTAATTAGTGAAGGAATTGTAATAATTTTTTTTTTTTAAGTTATAATAATATTTTATATATATATATATATGCACTCTGTCTGTCTATTCTCTCGTACACGTCATAGATGCGCGGGACTTTGTAAACACAACAGAGTGTATATATATATATATATATATATATATATATATATATATACTCTCTCGACTTCGTAAATACAACAGCGTATAGGCTAGAACACGCACGGCTTGCTAAATACATACGCATTGATATTGTAATATTAAAATATAATTTGCTTTTAAATTTATTAAAGTTATGACGCGTACACTTGCTAAACACACAATAATGGGGAGATTATAACGCGTTTGATTTGGTTAGCACAATAGTAAAGAGAGGTTATCATGCGTACTTGCTAAAAATACATAAGCATTTATTATTGTCTGTATAAAATCTCTACTTACCTAACTCCATCAGCAATATAAACTTATACCTACATATATTTCGAACACTGTCAGGATTCATTATTGTTATTATTTTTTATTATTTATTATGTACAAAAAACCTGTATACACTCAACAAAAATAATCGTCGCGACACCACACTGTTCAATGTAAAATAGAAAGACGAAACGAAAATAACTGGCTTGCTTCCTATGAGAGAGAGAGAGACAGACAGAGAAACACGCGCACGCCGCACGGCTTACCATAGCGAAAGTCTCGTTACAACTTTTGGTCTTAATTTATTCCGTCTAGCCCCCGTTCGCAAGGCGCGATAAGGAACTACATTCCAATAATAACAATAATGAATTCTGACAGTGTTTCTGCACAAGTTCCGGATATTGCTGATGGAGTTAGGTAAGTAGAGATTTTATACAGACAATAATAAATGCTTATGTATTTTTAGCAGGTACGCATTATAACCTCTCTTTACTATTGTGCTAACCAAGTCATACGCGTTATAATCTCTCCATTATTGTGTGTTTGGCAAGTGTACGCGTCATAACTTTAATAAATTTAAAAGCAAATTATATTTGAATATAACAATATCAATGCGTATGTATTTAGCAAGCCGTGCGTGCTCTAACCTATACGCTGTTTACGGAGTCGAGAGCCCGAAACACGTGTCCACGGTTAGCACTTTTCTCTGAGGGCAATGTCCATTAAATTCCTTCCATTTTGTTTTTAACAGTCCCCTCGATATTACTCTCTTTCATATATATATATATATATATATATATATATATTATATATATTGTTTTTATGTTATGCCAGTTGTACATTTTAAAAGACTAAAAACCCACAAAAAGAATAATTACTAGATGGTTAATGGTTTCAAGAGTTTGTTTGTGAATAACTTTTGAAATTTATGTATATTGTGAGCCTACGTAGCATATGGATAGATAAAAATGTCATAATGATTATAACCCATAATTGGTAAAAAGACAACAAAAAGTCTAGATTTACAAAATTTTCATGAATAAAAAGTGATCAACACATTTATAAATTTGAAACATACAGTATATGAAATTGTAGATAACAAAAAGTAGCCAATGATAGAACAGCAAATGTCTTTATAAAAATAGCCAATCAGGGAATAGATGGTCAGGTGGAAAATTGGAAATTGTGGGAGAGTAGCAATGAGATGGTATCAGAAGCAATTATTTTTGAAATTTGTAAATAATAATAAGAGTGGAAAAATAATTGTATATATAAATTATGCAATATAAATATAAACAGTGAAAAGTGACAATTTAGTGCACCAATTCAAAAATTCAAATGAAAAAACAAGGAGAAAAAGATGTAGCTAGGCGATAGAAAACAAAGCTTGAAGAGAGATCGAAAATAAATTTCCAAGCGGATGCCACGCAAAAATGTCACTAAAAGAAAATTGGAATAATCCCATCATTTGGTAAACAAAACCAATATTACCTTAATGACAACATATCCACGGATCCAAATGCTGATTTCCGCATCTATATAGTTCCTGATTCATGGTATTGCAGTCCTGACAGCGATTGGAGAGAGGAGACATCCTGATTCATGGTATAATTAGAACACCAACAGTTCGAACCAGGTATAAAACTTTAATAGTGCTTTTCCGGTCCTGAACTATTTCACAAATAACATATTTCACATTCGAAGAACTTTATGTCACCCTATTTTGAACAATAACAGAAAACGTCACTCTCACGCAAAAAGTGAGGTTGTGTTTATCTATCCATGATCTGATTTATTATTATTATCCGTGAATATTTGTTTCATTCACCCTAGTATAAGTTATTTCTCGTAGGCCAGGTATTATTAAGTCTTCCTGAATAAAGGAGATAATTGCTTTTTGATATTTTGTTGTTTGTTTTCTCACAATGATCAATAACATACCAAAGACCATTCAATAAACTGAAGTTAGCCAGCAGTGGCAGTGTCTCTATTGCCTTGAACCGGCCACCTTGAGATAAGGGCGTACCAACTGTTGCTTAGCCGTGGTGAGGAAAATAATAATTGTTGGTAGCGTGACGAGAGAACAGTGACGTTCGCTGGCAATTATTATTACAGCATACAATACAGGGGCAAAAATATCTATTTATATCATATCAATTTGGCTCACAAAGAATACAAAAAATAATTAGCAATTTCAATATACAAAAACAATATATATATATAATATTTCCAATTCATCAAAACATAACAAAATGGCACCCAAAACGTGGGGCAAAAATATTACAATATTATATTTAAAAAATTCATCATTATATAACAATATATATATATATATATATATATATATATAGAAGGAATTTCATGGACATAGCCCTCAGAGAAAAGTGCTAACTGTAGACACGTGTTTCGGACTCTCGACCCTCATCAGTACGGTGGAGAAGTGCAAGGATGAACAACACTTGGTAGAAAACGACAAATCAACGGAGTCAACAAACAGAAGCCAGCCGCTCATTTGTGATTTCGGTCAGCAGACCCTGAATTCCAGGGCAACAACCAACGTCACCACCTGGAATTCAGGGTCTGCTGACCGAAATCACAAATGAGCGGCTGGCTTCTGTTTGTTGACTCCGTTGATTTGTCGTTTTCTACCAAGTGTTGTTCATCCTTGCACTTCTCCACCGTACTGATGAGGGCCGAGAGCCCGAAACACGTGTCTACGGTTAGCACTTTTCTCTGAGGGCTATGTCCATTAAATTCCTTCCATTTTGTTTTCAACAGTCCCCTCGATATTTCTCTCTTTTATATATATATATATATATATATATACACACTCTGTTGTGTTTACAAAGTCCCGCGCATCTATGACGTGTACGAAAGAATAGACAGACAGAGTGCATATATATATATATATATATATATATATATAAAATATTATTATAACTTAAAAGAAATAAAATTTTATTACAATTCCTTCACTAATTAATCGAAAGGAACTTCGTTCCATCCGGGTGTCCCTTGACACCTCTCAAGTTTTTTTTTTGAGCCGGAAGGGTCGAGCTCATCCATCTTCGTCAGCAGTGGAGACGTCGTCCAAAGAGATTGGTAGAGTATCGATGTCATCGTAGTCACCTCCTTCCCGAATTAATATTGCGACACCGTTGTTGCAATTGCCCTTGCAATTCGGGCATGTGACAGAGCAGTTCAACGATGCTTTTTCACAACTACACCAACCACTGTCACATCCTTTCGTGCATCGACAAAAAATAATCTTCAATGTTTCGTCAGGGGCAGCATCCAACTCTGAGAGTTTCGGAACTAGTTGGTCATTCCTCCTCTCCCAACCCCAACTCAGTCCCCCACCATATGGTTCCTCCCCTACTGCTTAACAGCTACTTCAGTTTGAGGGTGAGTTGTGAGATCAGGCTTCATATTTGCAGCTGCTTTGATAAATGCTTTGTAGTGGAACTCGTTGCGTCATGGGAAGAAGAACCGCTGGCAAATGCTTCAGCTGCACGTTGTATGATTTTGGACTTCTGGTACTTTTTGACAAAACCTGCTTTACTCTTGCAATACCCTGCGGATGTTTTTTCACATCCTGTGAATACATGTGAGAATAACAAATGGGCACTGTTCTTCATTTTCAACTCCTGCTGCAGCTTTTGTGAGGATTAACCACTCGTCTTGACCTTTTCTCTTCCAGGTTTTAATATCAGAATATCGCGATAAGTTGGGGTTATGGCTATCAAGAGAACAGCCAAGTCGACGTCTCCAATAACTGTAACCGAGAAATTTTGCGATTTGTTGATAGCTGTCTCCACAATATCAACGTCAGCATCACTTGAAGCTTGGAGCGTATTCATCCCATTTTTCTGCAGCTTCATCATCAGCAGGTTCATCAGCTGACCCTAATTATGGAAGTTGGAAAGGAAATTATCTTCAATTTAACTTTCTAAACTGACATTGATGTCCGCACATCCCCTGAATCGATGTCATCGACTTTTTTCAGCAGCTTTTGTGCTCTCTGATGTGTCGGTGTACCTATTAGAAACTATTGTACAACCTCTCCCATGATAATGGGTCTTCTTCAGAAATCTAACGTAACCAACACAAATGGTTGATACAGTTGTCTCTTTTCGCCAAACAACTTTGTGGACTAGAAATCCCCCATCAACAACAATTTCAAAGGCAGTTAAATCAACGTCCTTATCAATTTGCTAGAATAGTGTTGTATATAGCGCTTACGTTCTGCACTTCCTCATTCCATTTTTGTTAAAGAATGCCAGGGAGTAGGGAGCCAGTTCATATTGCATAAAATTCATCAAATTCCCGTTCGATTTCTTGGTGATGGTGATTCGCTGAAAAAGTAAGAATGGATTCACGACAACTTCTTCATTGTCAATTTTTGTTGTCGAATCCATTGAGGAAAGAGGAAGAAGTCTGGTGGCCGGCTTCTATTGTTCCTCAGGAGGGCTCCCCATTGTTAATCCTTTCCCGGGCGTGAGGCACCGGCGACCTTGATATCATCTTTGAATCAGTAGATGTAGATATAATTATAAAAAGTGTTGTGTTTCAATTGCAATTACCTCACCCCCACTGTTGAAGTGTTGTTATTCATCATGATAGCAAGTTACAGCAGTTAAAATGCAACATGCTCTCAACATACTCATTTCTAGAGGAACATCGAAATTGAGCGTAAGAAATTCTATAGCTTTTGATTGGTTGAAAATAACGTGGTAAAAGTGAAATTGAAGTAAATGTAATGTTCTACAACTTCGTCTTCAATATAATTTTTCAGAGAACTGATTAGGGGAGGCACTAAAACCAGATGATTGACAAAAAGAATGGGGTAAAAATAGTGTTTTCGAAAACTATCGATTATCAATAAAGCATATCTCGAAAACCGTTGGGAATTCAATAAATATGTTTATCAATAATTTTATAGGAAATGTAATCACCTTTGAATTTTATTCGAACAATTTTTTTTTCTACAGTGCACTATTTCCGAGATATGAGGAAAAGCACAAAAAACGGGACCTTTCCACCCCCTCCGCCTTTAGCTTACCTCCCAGAGACGGCACTCTACAATTCATTCATTGCCTGTATTAAAGCTAATTCATCACCCCAAATAATATTATAACGATAAAAACATTAAAAATGAATACATCACACTCATGTGATGAAACAATGGTCATCATCTTGCTGCTTCAGAATTTGCGGCGGATCCCAATTGCATTTCTCAACTGTCCGATGTAAGGCTTGAATATTATTCTGACAGTACTGAGTGAAACAGAAATGCTATGATTTCAATTTTGAAAATGCCGGAATTGTGGAGTACGATAAACACATGATTTCGGATGTGTGGACTGTTTTGGTTGAATAAATACGAATCTTAAGGTTTCAAGTGGCTGAAAACAGCGCTGAAATAGTTATTTTTTTTTTATGTTCTGGTTCCCATAACAGGAAAGGGATATCCTGTTATGTTCAGAGAACATCGTGGGGACCAAGGGAAAGAAGGTAGGAGTTGGTGTTCTTCTTAAATTTCTGGAGGTTGTATACCTCGGGGAACACCTCCCTAGGCAATGAGTTCCAAAGCCTCGCTGTTCGTTGGATGAACGAGTCTTTGGAAAGTGATGTTCTGCAGGTCTCCAAAGTGACCACGAAGGGGTGTGAGGACTGAACTTGACAGGTTAATCTTGAAGAGACTGCCAAAGCAGGAACGATTGTTGATATTTCAGAAGAGCATCGCCCATGAAAATATCTATAAAATAGAGACAAATCGACAACTTTTCTACGGTGTTCCAGACAAGTGAGCGAGTTTGTAAGCGAGGCATCACCGACGAGACGAATTGCCCCTTTCTGGACAGAATCCAATAGCCTCAGGATATGTTTAGGTGCCGCGCTCCAAATATGGGAACAGTATTCCAGGACAGGTCGGATCTGTGCCTTATAGATCATAAGCAGCTGAGTGGGGGTGAAATAGCTCTTGGCACGAAACAAAAACCAAGTTTTGGGATGCACTTTTGGCAATGGACCTCACGTGATTTTCCCAGGAAAGGTTATTGCTGATAGTAATACCAAGCATCGATATGGATGACTTCAGTGGTATGGTTACTCCTGACAAAGTTATGTTAGGCACAGTGAGATCGGCTTTTCTAGAGAAAAGACATGCTTGTGTTTTGTTTGCATTGAATTCTACCAAGTTATTAGATCCCCACTCGAGAATTGTTGCTAAGTCCATATTTATATTATTAACATTTCTTCCTCGTTCATTTCTGGTTTCACGGGCTGATATAGGGGCCCTGGAAGAGAAAGCGGTATGGAGGGTACTATCATCGGCAAAGCTGTGTACTGGACATGAAGTTGCTTTCAACAGGTCGTTGATGTGAAGTAGAAATAGTGTTGGTGCGAGAATAGATCCTCGCGGAACACCAGCATTTATGAGTAGAGTGTCAGATGAAACTCCATCGACCACTACATGGAGAGACCTGTTTGAGAGAAAACTAGCAAGCAGAGAACACAGCTGAGGGGGCAAGCCATAAGACGAAAGCTTGGCGAGGAGTCCCTGGTGCCAAACTCGATCGAATGCCTTGGAGATATCTAATGCCACAGCTAAAGTTTCTCCATACTTTTCAATAGATAGCTGCCATATATGTGAGACGCAAGCGAGCAGGTCACCAGTTGATCTCTGATGGCGGAAGCCATATTGCCTATCGTTGACAATTCCTGAGTCTTCCAGATATTTCATGAGCTCGATGTTGATGGCTTTTTCCATGACCTTTGAAATAATAGATAGCAGTGCGATAGGTCTTTAGTTGCTAGGTAGGGCCTTTTTGCCTTTTTTAGGGACTGGCTGTACTCTTGCAATTTTCCAATTGGACGGAAATACCCCAAATTGTAAGAGTGGTTGAACAACTTGCAAAGAACAGGTGTTAGTTCGGGGCACATTTCTTGAGAACAATCGGCGGGATTCCGTCAGATCCACAGGCTTTGTTGGTGTTGAGACCCAGCAAAATCTTTCTGATAGTACGTTGGCGAAAGGTGATCTCGGGCATGTGACTGTCAATAGGTGTAATGTTCGGGGGTTGTTTTCCCGATGAATCCAGAGTGGAATTTCCAGCAAATAGGTGCGCAAAGATATTGGCTTTTTCCTGGGCAGTCGTTGCTAGTGTTCCATCTTCTTTGGTTAGAGGGGGAAATGAACTGGAAGTGAAGTTTCTTCCCACAGCTTTGGGTACTTTTCCGCACGTGACGGCAGAAGCCGTTGAATGCGCATGAGTTAGGTACAACATTTTTCCTAAGAGTATAATATGTTTTTATGAGAAAGAAAGGATACCTAATATAGTTTTCATTTATTTTCAATTCAAACTAATTATGAATAATATTAAAATTAAAATGGAAAATTGTGTCCGAGAGAAATACATGAAAAAGGAAATTGTGGCATATTGGACAAATTATTATATTGAAGAAAAAAAAACATCCTCAAGGGGGAGTCGAACCCACGACCTTCTCATCTCTAGTCAGACTCTCTACCAACTGAGCTATTTGAGGACATAGGAATCGACACACACTCGTGAATCATTTTTTCCCATAATTTAATTTTTAGTGTTAGAATGAATAGAAGATCGAAAGAACTTATCAATGGCCGTCAAGACCAGTTACCTATCATTCTAATATCATCGTCGACGTGACGATTTCATTGAAATATTTAGGAAGATGATCTCCAACCACTGATAAGATTTTGCCAAATATATAATACGAAAGTGGCAAATTGTGTCCGAGAGAAATACATAAAAAAGGAAATTGTGGCATATTGGACAAATTATTAAATTAAAAAAAAACATCCTCAAGTGGGAGTCGAACCCACGACCTTCTCATCTCTAGTCAGGCGCTCTACCAACTGAGTTATTTGAGGACATAGGAATCGACACACGCTCGTGAATCATTTCTTCCCATAATTTAATTTTTAGTGTTAGAATGAATAGAAGATTGAAAGTACCGTCAAAACCCGTTACCTATCATTCTAACATCATCGTCACGTCAGAATTGTTTATTCTTTATATCAAATTGAAAATTGAATTTGAATATAATTTTAGGGTACCGTAATTCTGCTTTATTGAAGTTAACGATTGCTACTTATTTACCCGATTCTATGGTAACGAAACAATGTACTCGTAGAATGAACGTACCATGTATCTTAGATGGATGAACTTGTCATTCGCTACCCTCAACAAATTCTAAAAGTTATACGCGAAAGTTAAAGAATATAGGAAGTCCACTTAATCTTACAGAATTTTCACAATATCTTTGGACCAATTTGATTCGAACGATCAAAATGAAATTTGCAAAAACACAATCATATACCTTTTTGAGCTCAGTTTATTTGACATTTTATTTCAATGATACATCAGAGTATTGCAGTTTCATTCAAATGTATCCGTATGAGCAATACAAGTCAACTTAATGGTTTCACCGGAAAAATAAATCGTCTAAGGACTTGAGTAGGGGAGACCGGTATCAATTGTAACAGGTGTCAATTGTAACTTTGATATATATCCCGCCATCTGTCGAGAAAAAGAAAAATGTATGTCCTGGTAAAATAGCTTAGTACAAGCTACTCAGGATGAAGTACTATCAATTTGTCAACAATAGTGTGTTAGCCTGTGGAACGTGCGAATGTGATCTTTTACCTAAAATGTAAGTATTGCATTCCATAATTGAGTGGTGATAGCAAGTTTATTCTTGAGGCTACCCCAAAAACAATTATTACACTGAAATCAGGCTGTTTCGGCGATAATATTCACAGTGATTTGATTACCAAATTTGAAGGTTATGTTGAGTGGAATGATTGTCTAACGGTTAGGGAGCTGTTGGTGTCGATTGTAACAGATTCGAGGGTGTCGATCGTAACATGTTACAATTGACACCAGTTGCGGTAATATTAGTATTTATTTAGATCTTTTATTGTTACAGTGTGAAAAGATGGTGAAACCCAGAGTCAAGAAGACCACTAGAGGTGAAATTCCTCAAGAGTTGAACGAGCAGGCTGCTTATGATGTGATTAATGGAAATGCAAAAGTCAGGACAACAGCAAAAAAATATGGAATGTGCCATATTTCTCTCAGGCGATTTGTTATTGCTAAGAAGAATAATAAAAACCCACAAGTTGGTTATCATCCGTATAATAGAGTTTTTACTTACGAACAGGAACAGCAATTGGGCAAGTACTGCACAATTTGTTCCAAACTGTATTTTGGACTTACACCAAAGGATTTACGCAAATTAGCTACCAGTTTGCCAAAAAAATGTGTGTAAAATTCCACAGGGTGGGAAAGGACTGAAATTGCGAGTGAGGATTGGCTTCAGCATTTTAAAGCGTAATCCGGATCTGTCCATACGCACTCCTGAATCAACCAGTTTAGCAAGAGCTATGAATTTCAATCAAGAAAATGTCAATAAATTTTTGACAACCTGGCTGATGTCTTACAAAGATACAATTTTGGGCCGAACAATATATACAACGTAGATGAAACCGGGTGCACTACGGTTCAAAACCTAATAAAATCATAGCAACAAAAGGTGTGAAACAGGTGGGTGCAATAACTTCGCAAGAAAGAGGAACGTTAGTTACGATATGTGTAGCCGTAAATGCACTAGGGAACAGTATACCACCCATGTTCATTTTTCCCTTGAAGAGATATCATGAACATTTCATAAGAGATGGACCACCTGGATGCATCGGATCTGGGAACAAGAGCGGTTGGATGCAAGAAAGAGAATTCCTGATTTTCATGAAACATTTCGCACATTACGTGAAACCAAATACAACAAATAGAGTCCTGCTTATTTTTGACAACCATGGCTCGCATCTGTCTATTCCCGTTATAGATTTTTGCAAAGAAAACTACATAACATTACTTACATTTCCACCGCATACGTCCCATAATTTGCAACCGCTGGACCGCGGAGTTTATGGGCCTTTTAAAAAAATTTTCAATAATGAATGTGATCAGTGGATGAAGATAAACCCGGGCAAACGAATGACTATTTACAATATACCATCAATAGTGCGAGACGCTTTACCACTAGCTGTAACTCCCAGAAATATCACTGCAGGTTTCAAATGCTCAGGAATATGGCCTTTGAATAGGAATATCTTCACTGAAGATGAATTTGCACCTTGTAGTGTCACTGATAGACCCGTTGGAGCAAGTTTGGTGGAAAAAGACACGTCTAGATCAAATGTCGAAGAAACCGTTGACAACTCCCAACCCAGCACATCGGCAGCTCCTTCAACACCAATTCGGCCGCCAAATAGTAAAGATATTCTGCATATACTTCCAGCGCCTCCTATGAAGCCTATACTCCGGAGCAAGTTCGTCCTTTGCCAACAGCTGATTTCAGCAAACCAAAAGGCACTACATCCAGACGAAAAGGGAAAACTGCAATTATAACGGACACACCTGAGAAGCAACTATTGGAATAACTATACAACAACAGAAAAGTGTCTTCCGCTAAAAAAACGTTATGGCATCTAAAAAAACTGGGAAAATAAAAAACGTCGCAAAGAAGCGAAAGATTGTCGAAAAATCATCGGAAGAGTCATCTGAAGATGACACTATATGTTTAATATGCTGTGGTCCTTACTGCAGCAGTAAAGAGGACTGGCTGCAGTGCAGGAAGTGTCAAGGCTGGGCTCATACTTCTTGTGCTAAGAACGATCCTTTATTTGTTTGCAATAATTGCGATTCCTCAGATTCAAATTAATTTTGTGTCACATATTTTTCCCGAACTTTTACTTTCAGTTTTCGTTGTTTGCATTCAATATACATATAGTTTTCATTTTGTGTTTGAAATGACATTTTTTGTATTGTGTTTTAATAAATTATAATATAAGAATATCATTTAACCTCATTTAAAATAAAATATGAGTTGCGTCACAATGATATATCAAGGGCTTAACATCAAATTTCATTCTTACATAATTTCATATGACCTTCACGTGTTTTTATACCCCTGTTACAATTGACACTTCAAGTGTAACTATTGACACCAAGATGGTGTCAATAGTAACATTTGGTTTTTGACAAAAAATATATTTCTGAAGCTAAAGTTAATTGAATTACACCAAATCTGACTATGTCACGTTATTCCAAAAGCTTGAAGTAACCCTTGGATGTTTTTATTTTCACAAGTTGGTGGTTACTGTATTGAGGAAAAAATCAAAACCAATTTTTGTTACAATTGATACCGGTCTCCCCTACCACCGTTTTATGATCAGTCGAGGAGTCTCACATACACTGACGTGATATGGGGACAAAATATGCATATTCGTTTGAATAATTTTGAGTATTTTTAAATCGTACTTTACCGCACTTGTGCTTCTTTCCACACGATGAAATTCCTGTATCGGTAATAAAAGCAAGTAGTTCCATTATCGCACCCATTTTATATTCCATAATCAATACATCGATCATACAAGGGAAGTTTCCATCTGTTCTCAAATTAGCTTCAGTGATACTGATACATAAGAGGGACGATCCAAGAAATGTTGAAAACTATAGGCCCATCGCTCTTGTGAGCATTTTTTCAAAAATTATAGAAAAAGTAGTTGCAAAAAAATTACTCAGTTTATCGAAACTTTCAATCTTTTCAGTGAAAGCCAACACGGCTTCAGAACATATCACAGACAACATATCACAGACAAAATGGACGTCGGGGAAAACGTAGTATCAATTATGTTTGATCTCACACGGGCTTCCGACACCGTTGAGAGCTCCTCCGTATCAAAAAAGCTATATTAACTAGGAATTCGGGGCTCCATAAATAATTGGTCCACTTCATTTTTATAGCGCAGAAAATTCATGGTAAAAATTGATGGAGTCACCTCCGACGAATTTGAAAACGATGTCGGAACTCCCCAAGGAAGCGTCCTTGGGCCCTTAATTTTCTTGATTTTCATTAACGATCTTCCACATCATATAACTGAGGGAAAAGTCTTGATGTATGCTGATGGCACCTGCATAATTGTCTCGGATGCAACGCAAACAACACTAATACAAAAAAATATCGACACTATATTATCAGAATTTAAAGATTGGTGCTCCAAAAATAGGCTCATTATAAACCACAACAAAACAGTGTGCACCGACTTCTACAATTAATAAAGAACACCAACAATCCCACATATCTCATTTGAGGGGCGTTCATTTGAACTATCCAAAAACACTAAATTTCTAGGCACACAGATAGATTGCAATCTTTCTTGAGAAAAGCAATTAGATAGCAAATGTAGTAAGCTCAACGAATGCTACTATGTAATATTGACTCTGAAAAATATGTAAGATTTTGAATCTCTATTGGATGTGTACTATGCTCTTGCTTATTGTTGTATGGGGCCAACCAAGCCTCTGAAACGAGTATATATTTTACAAAAACGATTCATTCGACGTATTTTCGGACAAAACCTCTTGCTTAAATTATATTTTTCTGACAGTACCATCTATATATATATATATATATATATATATATATATATATATATATATATATATATATATATATATATATATATATATATATATATATATATATAATATATATATCATATATATATATATATATATATAATGAAACTATTAACATTCATTTATAACAACAAAAACAATTTTGATAAACACAGCGATACACACGGATATAATTCGAGAAATAAAAACAATACATCAGTAAATATGGCAAAACACTCTTTCCAAAAAAAATCGCTGATTACTGCGGCTAGTCGCTTCTTCAATAAACTACCTTCTTCCTTGAAGGGCTCGAAACGCGTAGAGGTTTTCAAATGCCGTCTAAAAAAACTCCTAATAAAGGAATGCTTTTACACTGTAGAACAGTTCGAAAACTACATTAATGGTAATTAAATCATATAGTAGAGGAGACCGTGGGAGGTCGACCTTCACCGATCTGATAACTCGATGAGACATATTTTTATCAAGTATAATTTATAATCAAATATGCCCATGATAACTTGCCTATCGAAAAGTGTTCATAGCTATTTTTAATTGAATTAATTTTAATCAATTTTCTTTCATCACCTTCACTCTTTTGATAACCGAATGAGTTTCACCTCAACTGATAGATTTTAACACACAGAATATGCCTAGGTAGGCTTGCCCACTTATTTCTGCGCATGGCTACCTGGCAAGCAGATGTGAACAGGTAAGTCAATATAACTACACCGATCTGTTAACCAATCGAAATTGATATCATAGGTAAGATAATTTAATTACAAAACCAATCATATAGGCTTGCCTACAAAAAATCGTACATAAAATATTATTGCCAAGCTATAAAGTTTTACAAGTTTAGCTATTTGATAGGCACGAGAGAGAAAGTAGAGCGTCCGAGGTCCGTGTGATAGAACAGGACACAACATAGCAGCTGCACGCTACCTGACCGTTGAATGTATCCGAGTGCGCATGCTCGTGTACATGTGAGTGACAGTGACAGCATTTATTTACACTCGACAGTAATTTTGAACTCTTTTATATGCTTTGTAATAAACGCTCCTAACAACATAAATGTATTAAATTTTATTTTTCTATATTGATGATTTTTTTTATTTATTATACATAAATTTTAAAAGTACCACTCATTCTTTCCCGCTTTACGGCATTTATTTTATTTTAAATAATAAATAAAAGCAGGGATGGGGTCACTTCAGACCGCAAGGGTTCTGGCGCACCTCTCCGGTCATCGGTTACTCCCGCATGGTCCCGCACCTGGCATAGGTGAGCGGATGAGTGTTGGCCAGTGGCTGTGGATTATGGGTAAATTGGGGGTTGGCCCACCTGGGGAACGTGTTCCATGACGTATTCCTGGCGGAGTTGGTGAACGTCAAAGGTCAAAATGGCGACGGCAAACTTCACGACACCGTTGGCGGGTCGATTGGTGACGGAAGTATACTTCAACGGTCTTGGGGGGGGGGGGGGGGTTTGGGGGGATCGGGGATTGGTTCTGCTAGTGGGTGCGTACGTCGTTGAAACAGTGGTGCGTGGCAGAGGTGTGTTGGTCCTGCTACGGGGGTGCGGATGCAAGGGTTGGGCCTGAAATTTGGGGGTTGGCCCACCCGGGAACGTGTTCCGTGACGTAATCCTGGCGGAGTTGGTAGACGTCATAGGTCAGAATGGTAACGGCAGACTTCAAGACACCGTTGGATAGTTTTCACCGGTGGTCCATAGCCGAATGCCTCCTTCAAAGATACGGTTGGCAGAGGGCCGTAGACTTCAAAGATATGGTTGGCGGCAACGGGTATGGCCATGGCCCGTGACGAAATGGCCGTATACGGAGGCCTGGACGGGAAAGCCCGCAAAGGTGGCAATAACGGCGAAAACGACGAAAACGACGAATGGCGTATCGAAAACGACGAAAACGACGAGAATGGCATATCGAAAACGGCGAAAACGACGAAAACGACGAGAAGAGCGTATCGAAAACGACGAAAACGACGAGAATGGCGTATCGAAACGACGAAAACGACGAAAACGACGAAAACGACGAGAATGGCGTATCGAAAACGACGAAAACGACGAGAATGGCGTATCGAAAACGACGAAAACGACGAGAATGGCGTATCGAAAACGACGAAAACGACAAGAATGGCGTATCATCGAAAACGACGAAAAACGACGAAACGACGAGAATGGCGTATCGAAAAAACGACGAAAACGACGAGAATGGCGTATCGAAAACCATCGAAACGACGAAACGACGAATGCAATCGAAACGATCGAAACGACGAGAATGGCGTATCGAAACGATCGAAACGACGAATCGGATGATCGAAACGATCGAAACGATCGAAACGACGAGAATCATCGAATCGATCGAAACGATCGAAACGATGAAACGACGAATCGAAGAGCATTGGTAATCGAAACCCATCTATGGAATCATATCAGCCAAACATATGGCCATCAACGAAATCAAGCATACAACGGCCCGTGGAAACTAAACCGATCCCGTCATGGCCATGAAAGATCCGAAAAAATTGTTGACCATTCATAGAGCTTCGATCGTTGAGAGAAAGAGAGAACATGAAAGAAAAGATATCAGGGTAATATTGAGCCGAGTAGAAACGATGGTCGACATATACCAGCGAAAATCCGTCGTTCAGTCACGAAAACATAATAATGCCCAGTCAATGGAAAACACGGTCGATCACGCGAGAAACATTTAATCATCGTTGTAAAGATCAACACGTCATTCGTCATCGAAAATCACGTATTTATCATCACGAAGAAACATGAAGCACTTTGTAAGAGATCAAGATACGGTCATTCGTCATCAGATGTCATGTCATTCTTTGAAGAAAAGAAGGACGTTCAACGTCGAAAACATGCCCGCCATTGAAAAAAAACATATTGAGAAGAAACGATGATCGTCTGTTGGAGAAGGTCGTTCGTTATTGCAAAATATGGTCGTTGAAAGATTGTCGCCCGTCACAACGTATGTTTGTCATCGAACACGGCCGCTTTGTGCCAAAAAACATGACGCAGCCTTTGTGGTGTCATCAAACACGAAAACACATCACTGCAAGAAAAAATCATTTTCATTGAAACAGACGGTCATTAAAAAACAAAAAATCGTCATAACAGAGCGGTCAGTCATCATGGAAGAATTATTATTGTTTTGCGACCGAAATTAAATAATTTAGAAGATCAACGTAACGATACTTCGAAGTCATTCATGTCGATTTGAAAATCGTTAGTTTCCGTCCATCAAACAAATGAAGAATCTTATTAATTCAATTCATCGTCAATCATCCTTTGTCGTAACGCCATTGATGTCTTTAACGACATGAAATATCAAATCCGTCGATTGACTCAGTTGAGCAGAGATCATCAAAAACAAGAAATGCCAAATCGATAGCTGAACTCCGCCATTCCAATCTCTAAAACCGACTTCGATAATCATTGATTCGCAATCGACAAACGATTACCGTTCGGTATCAAAAGCGTAGTAGAGTTGGGCGATAAAGAGAAAGTTCAAACGCATGCATGATGATTGTTGTAACAAACGTTAGAATCAACATAGAAAGCAGTAGTTCGCCAGTCCGCCGGCATCATCATAAAGATTCAGAAACAGAAAGCGGGCGATATTTTGTTGTTGAGTCATTACGATATTGCGCCGAATGCAACATCGACCGGCGACCGAAGAACGAGAAGTCGTCTTCATTTCGATAGATGAACTCGTTATCGACGAAAAGCGCCGATGAATAACGTCGAAGAACACGGATAACAACGGAAGAGTTGCCAGCAGCGCAGACCGACGCGCTCGTTAAATTGATGCTCGTGCGACCGTTATCAGTTTAATCGAAGGTTTCGTCAAAACGATGATAAGCGAAAGTTATTGAGTAAATCAATGGGAATCCGCACTTTCGATAAGAAGCAGTTATTTCCGGTGTTCACGTATTGAACGAAAGTCTAAACATATAAGAATGATTCAACTTTCGCTGAAGTTTTAACGCAGCTCAACTTCGACATAGAAAACGCATTCGTCCTCACGATATCGCTGAAAATACCGGGGAAGCATGTTCGATCGGCGTCATTGTGGGTGACGTAAATAGGGTATATCTACAGGCGACGGGTATCGCTATTGGCGGAAGCATCTTTATTGCCGTTGGTCGACAGCCAGTAGATGGGTTAAGATCATCATGTTGGAGGTGGCCGAGGCGTGACAGTAGTTATTGGCGAACTGGCCGAATGGCACCTGTCGTCGAGTTAAACAGAAATATCGATCGTCGGCCCGAATGAAAGAAGACCGGCCACAGATAGAAGAAATCATCGTTGATTGTCATTAATGAACAGTATTCAGTCCATCGTCTGAGCAAACCGCGAATCAATCGATTTCAGCGATAAAGGAAATTTCGGTGTCAATGAACTTTCCCATTGCGCATCAGTATTTTTCGATTATGTTGTCCGGCATGGGAAGATGGGCGCTATACTTATCAAAGATCTCTCGACCGAAGAACATGAATGAAAGTTTTACGTATATCACGGAAAGCCGAATAAAAAACGAAAATGACTCCGGGTCCGAACTGATCGCCAGAGAACGCCTGGTCGTTTAACCGAGTTATGTCTTTATCAACGGTGGACTTCGAAAAATCATTGGTCGAAGTGAATGATTGGTTAATCGAAAACAAGCGGGGTCTCAGGGCAATACATAGTGGCGAATATGAACAGAAGATTTTGAAGACAGATGTTAAAAGGAAAAAGCGGACGCACCGCTCAATATTACGCCATCAAAAGCAGAAGCTTGGTGTTGATATTAGTTAATGATTTATCGATTGAACATATCTTCTCAATTTATCCCTCGGATTTAAATTGATTGAAAGCCGAAACATAATAATATGCCGTTGTTAGATCGATGGGAACGGAGAATATCGCTGATTCAAATGAACATTGTGAGCCAATTATTGTTAGTTTATAGCCACCCGTTGAAATTCGTTAATACCGAATGGCGATAACGATTGTATTTTCCGGCGTACGAATGATAATATTAACGGTTCAGACAATATCGATGGATAGTTTCTTTTCAAACAAGACATATTGCATGGGATGAATACCCGGAGAAAGTTTAGCAGACAGCTGAATTTATTATACCGAAGGATTAAAGTACTGAAAACATTCTCTACTGGTCAAAATTGTTACTCCGGCATGATGATGTATCCAACAGCGTTATTTGTAATAGATTTGTTTCACATATGGGTATATCAATCTTCACTGTTGAAAGAGAGTCGAACAACACATCAAGTTTTTCCGAGTCATCCTCGAAAGACTGACGAAGGTTTAAATCGAATCCCCACTTGTTATCGATATTTGTGATCCGTCCCAAATAACGATACAAGCGATTCCGAAGCCTAAACCTTCATAACGAGGCCGTCCACACCTCCAGTTTTTTGAAGACCCCCCGGGGTGGCCGCGGTTTGTCTTTTGGTTTTCACATTACATCACGTCATTTTTTAAATCACTTCAACAGAGGGTTCGAGGTTATTTTTCATGTAAGATGTACAAAATAAATTTAAGTTATCATCAATACGATAAAATTTTGATAGAGAGTCTTTAATACCGTGAAAGTCCTTCGGATACAAATAAATTCCATTTGGGAATTTGCCCCGCTGAGACTCCGAATGGATACTTGAATATGTACCCGACGAAAGAAATATGAATGTCCATCGATGAATCGGGAAGACCGTTTGTGATGTCATTCGGACGCCCTGAAAGTCATTTATTCCCCCCCCCCATTTTGGAATGTCATTGGGGGATTTTTTTGTTTTTAATGTAAGATTGGCTAAAACTAACCAATAGTTGGCTCCTGTTTTCCCGTTTGAATACAGCATTGGATCCCGTTCCATCAGACATCTGTAGCATGTATATGTTTCGGCGTAACTGGGATAATGCCTCGTAGAATGTATTGTAGAGTCATCGATGGCTATTATATTTCCTTCTGCTTTTGATAAATATGTGAAATCGGTGCCATTCATTTTTTTTTCCTTTATACATCCTGTCTTCAAAATATATATTCATATTCCTCCTTTAAGATGACAATACAGCCTATGTGACACCCTGGTTGCTTGTTTTCGATTCTGTCGGATACTCATTGTGATTTTCAAGAAATTGTTTCATTGGTCGAAATAGCTCAGTTGGAAGAGCGATAGACTGAAGATCTGGCGGTCCCTGGTTCGAACCCAGGTTTCGACATTTCCTTTTTGTTCAACTCCGCATGATATACATGCAAACTTTTCATATTCATGTTCTTCAGTCAAAGTTGTCTTGATAGAGTACTCGCACCCTTTTGTATCTCACCCCATAACGAAGTTAGCTCCTAGTGCCTTTGCCATCAGAAAATACGTAATATGATTCTTGGTATCGAGAGATCCATTGACACCGAAATTTCCTTATCGCATCGAAATCAGTGGTCACTTCCGGTTTATGAGATTTTGATGGATTTGGACTCTGTTCGATGTGGCCAATCCGGAATTGAGCATTAGTTTTCTTCTATCTCTATTTTAACAGGCCGGAAGTGCTTTTTTTCGATGATTCGGATACATCCGAAACGTCGATATTTCTGTTTTAACTCGACGACAAGTGCCATTCATGTTGAATTCACCCAATAGCATGCCTACCCAACCTCCGCACCCACATCCAACATGGCCGTTCGATTCAGCCCTACCCAACGCACGTCCACCTCCAACATGGTGGTCTGTACCCATCCTACCGCTGGCTGCAACCAATAGCATGTCCGACCAACCCAACTCAACCCAACCTAAATATGTCCGTCTGCACCCACCAATAGCGTAGCTACCCTACGCTCCACCTCCAATATGATCGTCTCTACCCCACTGACTACAAACGTCACCCACAATGGCCGCCGATCCGACACTAGCGCCCCCAGTGACACCAGCGGCTAAATCATAACATAGTGGGTTAGAATGCATTTTCCTGTCGAAAGTCCCAGGAAGCGATCTCGTCTTCGAAAGAGATACAGCGATGGCGGCTAAACAAACTTCATTTTTTCTGAGTTGAATCGAATTCTTATATATTTAGACTTTCATTCAATATTGCAGTGAACACCGGAAATAACACTTTATCAGAAAGTGCGGATTCCCATTGTTTATAATAACTTTCCTTATCATCGACAACAGGAAATAGCTTCCGGTCATACTGATAACGCTCGGTCACGTAGGCATGATGGTTGGGAGGGAAAACGTTTCAAAATGGCAAACGCGTCAGTTATTTATCACCGCTGCAACCGACTCTCGTGTACTCCGTGTACTCGTGCTCTTCATCAACACTTTTCGTGTCTGGTTCATCTATCGAAAAGTAAGTACATTTTCTCATTCTTCAGTGCTTTATTCTCCAGTGTGTTCTATTTTTTTTTCAATTCGAAACTGATTGTTTTAATATCGCTGTGAACTCAACAGAAAATTCGCTGCTTACATCACCCACTTTCCTGAACTCTGAATCTATGATGATATATCAGTCCGGCAAGTTTTATATTTCGATACCTATATAACTTGTAGACCTGATCACAGTTTAATTTCCAAAAGTACATAGCTTCTAGAGTACTCCTATGTTGATTCCTAACGTTTTGACGCGATTACATCGAAACGGATCCATAATACGTATAGAACATTGACTTTCCTCTTCTCAGAGTATGCGCACGAGGTTGTGCTCCCAATTCTAACGAAGTTCGCTCCTACTGCCCTTTTGACACCGGAAAATGTTTAATTATGTATCTTGACATCGGTACGAATCCAATGATACCAAAATTATCGAAATCGAATTTTGAAGAATTGACGGTCGTGGTTCTAAACCTCCATTTTAACATTTCTTGTTTTGATGACTTTGACTGTCCTCGATGCGTCCAATACGAATTGAGTATTGGTTTTGATATTTCATGTCATTTAAGGCTATCAAATAGCGATTTATTGTTCTACGATAAAGTTGGAGGGCTGAGCTTGATGAATTTAGATTATATGGGTGTTCTCCTTTCATTTGACACCTCACTTGCTATGATAGGACGGAAACTAGATTTTTATTTTTAAATCGATTTTCAAATGCCAAAATGACTCAAGTACATCGATTCACATTGTCTCGTTGAAAATTGGCTGAATCGGAGACATCGACTTTTTTGGTCCACCCTGTATACAAAATGTATATGAATTCATGTATTTCATGGTAATTTGAGCCACTCTGTATATTTGATTTTTGTTTTTTCTTTCCAATGACCGTCCACAGGTTTTTTCTTTCCAATGAGAAGTGGTTATGTTTTTTTTCTTACACAGTGGTCATGTTTTTCTTCGATGACAGGTGGCCATGTTTTTTTCTTTCAAAGCCGTCATGTTTTTTTCTTTTACAAAGCGGCCATGTTTTTTCCGATGACAAACGCCACGTTCTTTCCAATGACAGGCGACAATGTTTTTTCCAATGACAAGCGGCCATGTTTTTTTAATAACAGACGGCCATGTTTTCTCTCCAATGACAGACGGTCATGTTTTTTTCGATGACAACCAACTATGATTTTGTTTTTTCTCTCCAATGACAGGGCGACCATTTTTTTTTTTTTTCAATAACAGACATGTTTTTTCAACGACAGGCGGTCATGTTTTTTTTTTTACAAATGCCATGTTTTTCAATGACGCATGTTTTTTTCGATGACAGTGGCCATGTTTTTTCTTACAACGTGGCCATGTTTTTTTTCAAGGCATGTTTTTTCAGACAGGGCATGTTTTTTTTCAATGCATACTCAAGTTTTTTCCTTGAATTATGTCGACCATGTTTTTTCTCTCAGCTGCCAATGAAACACCCTGTCTATCTTTATACTCTCATATTTCTCTCTTTCTTCTCTCTCTGTCTTTTCTCTTGTCCGAAAGGAGCTCTATGAGGTGGGTCAACCCCAAATTTTCGGATCTCGCAGCCGCACCCTACTGACAGGATCAACCCCGAATTTCCCACGGCCAAAGCCACGTTGTATACTTATTTCGTTGATAGCCCTCTATGTTTAGCAAACTGACACTTACAAGACCATTCTCGTCGTTTTCTATACCAATACTGCGCCATTCTCGTCGTTTTCGTCGTTTTCGTCGTTTTCGAAACGCCATTCTCGTCGTTTTCGTCGTTTTCGATACGCTATTCTCGTCGTTTTCGTCGTTTTCGATACGCCATTCTCGTCGTTTTCGTCGTTTTCGATACGCCATTCTCGTCGTTTTCGTCGTTTTCGTCGTTTTCGATACGCCATTCTCGTCGTTTTCGTCGTTTTCGTCGTTTCGCTTTTCGTCGGTTTCTGTCGTTTTCGATACGCCATTCTCGTCGTTTTCGTCGTTTTCGTCGTTTTCGATACGCCATTCTCGTCGTTTTCGTCGGTTTCGTCGTTTTCGATACGCCATTCTCGTCGTTTTCGTCGGTTTCGACGTTTTCGATACGCCATTCTCGTCGTTTTCGTCGTTTTCGATACGCCATTCTCGTCGTTTTCGTCGTTTTCGATACGCTATTCTCGTCGTTTTCGTCGTTTTCGTCGTTTTCGATACGCCATTCTCGTCGTTTTCGTCGTTTTCGTCGTTTTCGTCGTTTTCGATACGCCATTCTCGTCGTTTTTGTCGTTTTCGCCGTTTTCGATACGCCATTCTCGTCGTTCTCGTCGTTTTCGATACCAATACTGCGCCATTCTCGTGCCGTTGACGTCCACAATCCGTCGCCAAACCGAAGGCCTTATCTCAGCACAGGCCGTTTGGCGGTGTCTTTTCACCCCGTACCAGGCCATACCGTGTAAGTATACGGCCATTTCGTCACGGGCCATGGCCATACCCGTTGCCGCCAACCATATCTTTGAAGTCTACGGCTTTCTGCCAACCGTATCTTTGAAGGAGGCATTCGGCTATGGACCACCGGTGAAAACTATCCAACGGTGTCTTGAAGTCTGCCGTTACCATTCTGACCTATGACGTCTACCAACTCCGCCAGGATTACGTCACGGAACACGTTCCCGGGTGGGCCAACCCCCAAATTTCAGGCCCAACCCTTGCATCCGCACCCCCGTAGCAGGACCAACACACCTCTGCCACGCACCACTGTTTCAACGACGTACGCACCCACTAGCAGAACCAATCCCCGAATCCGCCACCAAACCTCCACCGCCGTCAGCGGCCACCCCGTCATGAACCCACCAACGACCGTTGAAGTATACATTCCGTCACCAATCGACCCGCCAACGGTGTCGTGAAGTTTGCCGTCGCCATTTTGACCTTTGACGTTCACCAACTCCGCCAGGAATACGTCATGGAACACGTTCCCCAGGTGGGCCAACCCCAATTTACCCCCAATCCACAGCCACTGGCCAACACTCATCCGCTCACCTATGCCAGGTGCGGGACCATGTGGCCGGAGAGGTGCGCCAGAACCCTTGCGGTCTGAAGTGACCCCATCCCTGCTAATAAATTATTCTTCATTTAATTTTAAATGAAAAATATAGATTTTTTTTATAATTTTTAAATTTTATAATTTATCTTGAAAATGAAAAAAAATTGTTGAATTTTTATTTCTTATTAATATATTTAATTATTTATTTTTGATTATTTCATAGCTGTAAGTATATATAGTGTGAAATAATACAAAAATTGTGATCGAAATAAGAGTTATAATGAATTAGAGTTCAAAATTACTGTCGAGTGTAAATAAATAATGTCACTGTCACTCACATGTACACGAGCATGCGCACTCGGATGCATTCAACGGTCAGGTAGCGTGCAGCTGCTATGTTGTGTCCTGTTCTATCACACGGACCTCGGACGCTCTACTTTCTCTCTCGCACCTATCAAATAGCTAAAATTCTAAGACTTTATAGCTTGGCAATAATATTTTATGTACGATTTTTTGCAGGCAAGCCTATACGATTGGTTTTGTAATTAAATTATCTTACCTATGATATCTATTTCGATTGGTTAACAGATCGGTGTAGTTACCTATATTGACTTACCTGTTCACATCTGCTTGCCAGGTAGCCATGCACAGAAATAAGTAGGCAAGCCTACCTAGGCATATTCTGAGTGTTAAAAACTATCAGTTGAGATGAAACTCATTCGGTTATCAAAAGACTGAAGGTGATGAAAGAAAATTGATTAAAATTAATTCAATTAAAAATAGCCATGAACACTTTTCGATAGGCAACTTATCATAGGCATATTTGTTTATAAATTATATTTGATAAAAAATATGTCTCATCGAGTTATCAGATCGGTGAAGGTCGACCTCCCACCGGCTCTTAGACTAATATATTTGATATGTTTTTACTTTTTTGTTCTCAAACATGAATGTTCTGTATTGTCATTTTTACATTTTTTAACGATTTATTACTTCATCTTCATACAAATATGTTTTTTTGTGATCGTCCAATCTGTTTTTTGTAAATAAGAAACAGACTCAATAAAATTTAATTTGATTTTGATCTGATAAATCATTAAAAAAAGTGCACTTCTCCACATACTCCTAAGAAAAATAATATTCGTTCGTCTGTTGAACATTTTTGAGAGGGCCGCATTTGCAACACCCCTTATTTCTGAACCCCAGATTTTAAATTATATGATTCAAATTTAAGAAGGTGAAATCACTTTGCCGATAGGCTGCTCAGATGGATACGGTTAGGCCGTGAGTAAGGTTCAATTAATGACTTCTCCTAGTTAATCAAATTGGCCACTAAAAAAATTATACATTAATTAACTTGACTAGTTCAAGAGTTGGGCGCCAGACTTGCTAAAGACAAAAGTCAGAGATAAATAAAATTAAATAAATGTTACCTAGCTTGTATGGGAAGGCAAATAAATATGCAATAAATCAACTTAACAAATTTATTCCTGATGGAATTTAAATGATTAAACAAGATATATAAACAAATATTAACAAATACTAGAAGAGTATTGAACTTCTCTTAAAAAGAATTGAAAAATTACATAAAAAACCAGTATTTTTGACTCTGATCAAAACTCGAACATTTACACCTATGATTCCTCCAGTTGTTGGTGCCACGAATATACCTTCGGAGATCTTGAGCGAGAGAGATGAAGGCTAGTTTCTTGAAGCTGGTTTCAGCGGTTACGATGAAGATGGTCTTGGGTGGTTCGATAGTTGATTTCAGACCCCCTTATCGGTTTGAATTTAGTTGATCTTCACGGACCAGTGCTGATATTGATATGCTGTAAGACCTCCCAGGCTACTAGTCCTTCCGTCTCCGTAGATGGGTTCCCTCCGTGGTATATATCATGCGAAGAAGATGATAGGAATCAAAATATGTACAAAAAGGGGAGAACGAAGGATATCCTTTGAACCTCAAGTTTTATGTTTCAAATTTTAATCAAGAGTCAAAAGATAGATGCAAATGATAGCATACAATAAAAATCTCAGTCTATATAAAAGACTGGAATCTGCTATTCTGGAGTTAAATTTATAAGTTAATTTTAATAATTTAAAAAAAATATTCAAAATGAACAAAATTTAAAACCAAACAAAACAAACCTTACCCAAAACGTTATGTTCAAATTCAGTTAAGTTTTGAAATAAGTAAGTTTTGATAAGGTGATTTTATGTACCAGAAGGGTGAAAAAATTTAATGAGGAAAGGTATTCCAAAAGAAATATAAAAGTTTCCTTGAAATTTTACCAGAGAAAAAATATAGTATTTTAAAGCAAAATACTATAAAATTGCCAGAGAAAAAATCTACTATTTTAAAGCAAAATATTTAAAGGTTGCCAGTACAAAAATATACTATTTTAAAGCAAGTGCCAAAGGAAAATATAGCGTTATAACCAAAATACTCTAGTGAGCTACAAAAATATAGGGTTTCTGAACCAAGATAATAGTCAGAGTAAAAGTATACTCTTCAGCCAAGATAAGAAGAGAGAGACACACGTCTTTCAGTGAGCACGACTCTCTTAGAAAAAGATAAAGTGAAATAATTCTTTTTATAGAAGAATTTCCAGAGATAAACCGAAGAGGGAGACCACACGTCTTTCAGTGGGCACGACTCTCTTAGATAAAGATAATTTTGAAATAGGGCGGCAATTCCCTTTTCAAATCGATAAACAGGTAATTCTCAAAAATTAGAATGAATCTCCCTGCTCTTGGCGATAAGGTAGTAACTGAAGTGAATTGACTCTGCAACGATCAAAAATCAAACAAGCCACACTGGGAATTGAATGGAGTAATAGATATAAGAAATTTATTAAACGGAAATCAACTTCACGCTTGAGGCATATATTGAATCGAGTGTTCTGAGACCAGTTAGGCCAGAGGTGCAACTCTCTCCATAAGCAATTCTTTCTCAAGAGAAAAGAAAATTACTCTCATAAACATATAGTTATGAAATAAAGAAAATTGCTTACCAGAGAGCCGTCCTATTTGTCTCTTCAAACTGTCCCAGAACAATCAATCGGAATCCTCGGAACAATCCACTCGTCGTGTGAGGTAAGTAAGCTCTAGTCCATTTGAAATTACCAATTACTTGGTACCTAAAAAATGCAAAAGCGTAGAACTGATTTCCAATGAAAAAAAATCAGTTCCCAATATTCGGAACAGATGTTACGTTAGCCACAATATATAGGTACTTTGAATGATTTGTCAAAATGGCCGAAATATCTATATTTAACCTTCAAAAATTACCATGCGGTATATCCAAGAATTCTAATATTACCAGCATAAGGAAAAAGAAGAAAATGCTAAAACGTTAATTGAAAGATAAAGAGAATAATATTACTCAATTAAACTCCAGCAGTGAAACTTATTTAACTTATAGATCTTACCAAAATCAATTCACTCAGTCCACCTGCCTATCTCGACGTTCAAATCAAGAAAGAGATCGATTATTCCTTCGGTTCGACGAAATCACCAATTCCCTGTTTTTAAAAAAAAAACATTCTCGGGTTTTTCTCTATTTAAAAACACTTGGAAAAACCACGCGCTCGATAAATCCGATCGACACGAAAATGAAATGTCACGGTCACACTGTCAAAAGTCGATCTGAGATCTGAGCAGTGACTACTGACCCGTACGACCGCAAGGATAACCGGAAACATTATGAGAAATTGGTTATATATAAGGAAGTAACGAAAAATTCGTTACACATTTTCGGATTCGTGACGAAATACGAACGGCATATTCTCAATTTAGCAAAAATCGAACTCGTTCATATGTATTGAGGAATAAATAATAACACCAAGCAGTCCATTAACATAATGAGGTTGAAGGGGATGGAACTAGTAATCCAGCAGTAACCAAACAAAAAATCTGACGAGTTTCGGGATTGCATGCATCCAGTGCCATGACCATTTGTGTTTCGCTCATTTTCGAAATAATCCACTGTAAGCTTATGGATTACTTCAAATTCTATTCGATTTCATATTAGCCGTCCAACTTTAGTATTGGAATGTTACAGCCATCTATTAGGAAAATTAAATGCTGAGCTCTTTACTGTCAGAATAACGTTCCTCTCGAATTTAGGAGATTATTTGGCAAATTAAATTCAGCTTGGTGAGCTGAAAGAATAACGAAAATTATGGGTAATCATTTCTCGGCAAGCTCCGGCTTACAGTCTCAAGCGGATGAAGAAATGAACCTGAACTTTTTCTTTGTCTCCCTCATTTCATTTTCCTTAGTGTTTCGAAGATTTTAATGAGTTAGAAATAATAATGAATCCTGGACCTGCCTGAAGTTGAGAGTAGATGTAATATACGGATGTATACAAAAGTTTACTTTCTACAAAATATTTGTGCGTGATGTAATTTCAATTAGACAAGTTGAGAAGTGCAAATGAATCAATTTTCCCCGATAAGTTATAAAAGTCTGGATGAAAAAGGAATTATTTTCTTAATTTTGGATTTTTCATATGAAAGGTTCCTGACAATGTGTCATGTATTTTTGTTTGTTTTTTAAGTCAACCCAAAGGATAAAAATAAACTTCTCTGTTATAACACCCGTCACAGAAATCTCTTACAACCTGATTATCATCGCACAACGCTGTACCAAAGAAACTTTTATTGTATTGGTTGTAAGTTTTACAATATACTTGATATACATATGAAATCATCCCCCAATAATCATATTTTCAAATCAAAGCTGAAAGAATTCCTAATCAGAAAGTATTGTTACTCATTAGATGATTTCTTTTTGTGATAATAGATATTTTTTTAACTTGTGTGAACTATTTAGTTAGTGTTTTTATATACACATGTAATTGTTAACTTTCCCAAAGTAATTTTGACGTTTTTAATCATTTATGAAACCTGTGTGCATTTGAATGATGAAATAAAGAATATTATTATTATTACTAAAATGAAAATATTGGAGATATTACATACGAGTGATAGCGAAAATTTTTTTTTAAATACATCGTTTTATTGATATGGTGCTCAACTATATCAAATTATTAGGACTTGTGAAGATTGTCCAATATATTTAGACCGTCAACATATTGACGATAAAATTATAGTTTGAAAAAACTAAAAAAACACGCATATATGGCAATAAGGACTAAAAAGTTGAAAATATGAGAATAAAATCATTGAACAAAAAATTTTCTTTTATTTCAAAAAGCGTGATGTGCTTGATATATGTTATCTCAATATCATTATAAAAAGTGCTTTTTTTACATGAAAGAATATTTTTTGTTCAATGACTTTATTCTCATTATTTTCAACTTTTTAGTCCTTATTGCGTGTTTTTTTTAGTTTTTCAAACTATAATTTTATTTTTAATTTCTTAGTCCATACTGGTACAGAAGTGTAAAAAGGACTACGAGAGAAAAACTCTTCGATTGATTCATCCACATGCTGAGAAAGGCCTCAGTGCATTCACCATATTTTACTAGTAGCCACTGAAGAGTTCAACTATCCACCTCCTGGCCCCATCATCAGATCAGCTCCAAGATACCAAATTATAGTATTGTCATCCAAATTACATGAATATACCAAATTTCGATACGACAATTAGAAGTAGGTTAAAATTGACTTCCAGGATTTGATTACATTATTTGTTTGTTACAAGTGAAGCTAATGAAAGTGTGTTGAAAACGTAAGAACCTCTATAATGATGTTACGAAAATAAGTACAGTGCGCTCCTGAGTTGTGTATCTCGCACACGCAAGACGATATAACAATCGCTTATTCAGAAGGAATTCCAGAAATGTCCAACAATGATCTAGACATTTCGACGAATTGCTCGAAGATTCTGGAAGCCAAGGACGGGGATATATAAAGTTGCGCGCATCGCGAGACAACAAGTAGTGATTCATATAGGCGAGTTTAAGGTGAATGTTTATTTAGTGCAGTGCAGTACACGGTACATTTTCGTAGTGAAATGTGATTGAGTATTTTATTGCCAGAGTACATTATTGTGTTGTGATTTCGAAGTGTTATGAACGAACAATAATTTACTCGAATAATTTGATAAAGACAGACCCAGTTTCGTAAAAATACATATCCGGGGCAAGAGGGAAAAGATAAAAGAATTGTAGAAGGTTAATATGCCGCCGTATTGATAGTCGCTCTTTGTTTTCAAGCGCAATAAACAATAACAATACACATAACCACCTCTCTTGCATCTGAAAATAATATAATTGTGAAAAATCCCTCACAAATATATCGTACGTTTTTCAAACTAATGATCTAATGGATTCATCGTCCCTATATATATATGCACACCAGTGGATGACGAGTGTATAATGCAATTTCAGAACGTATGACTTTGGTTAAGAATCTGAAAAAAAAAATTGGAAACATGTTTTGTTCTTTGTAAGATTCGACAAAATTTTGGGTAGCGCCTCCCGCCTTATTTCAGAAGAAAACTTCGGCAATTGCCGAATGCAATAAACATTCAACTCGACAATTGAATGAGGTAGGATGTTGAACTGATTGTTTGGTAAATTTACAACTTGCAGGCTGCCTGAGATAATTATTCAATTCTAAAGTGGAGAAAACAACTAACCTTGTTATATCCAAACTGGTGATAAAGTCAGAACTACTTGATTTCATACTCTGCTTTGAGGTACTTATCTTAATCATCACTTGTGAGAAACGAACAACACAAAGAGTGGAAAACATTCGCGATTGAATATTGTTTTTAAAAATTATATCACGACCATTGTGGTGCTTTAGACATTCCGAACACGTGAACTGAATAATGTTGCCAAGCAAGATTCTCGCATGCACTGTTTATAAAGCTGTCTATAAACGAAAGTTTGTTAAATTCTATTAGTGTTTTCTGATTGGCTGGTGACTGAAAGGTCTTGAGATCTTAATTAACAACTAATCCGAAAACAGTAAGCGATGTTCACGGGAATTGATTTGAATATTATTATCTTTGTCTTTCGAAACATTTGCCATTCTATCAAAAAATAATTTATATGATATTGATATATCTAGTACGAAAACGCCCGCACAGTGATTGGCAACTCCAGAATCCAACCAGAATTGAAATTTACTACTTCATTCATAAATGCGACGAGTGATTCATGTTGTCTTCTACTCTTGAAAATACGCACGGGACACCTCGGTGTTTCGTTTCAAGAGCCAGCAAAAACAAAGGCAATAATGTTCAAATTAATTCTTCTGCACATCGCGTACTGTTTTCTGATTGGTTGCCAATTAGGATCTTTCATTCGCCAGCCAATCAGAAAACACTACTAGAATCTAACTTTCGTTCGTAGACAGCTTTGTAAACCGTGCTTCCGAGAATCTTGTTTGGCAACAAGGTTGAGTTCACGTGTTCGGAATATCTGAATCACTGCAATGATCGTGATATCATTT
The DNA here is from genome assembly GCA_018342105.1 of Gonioctena quinquepunctata. Lineage (NCBI taxonomy): Eukaryota > Metazoa > Arthropoda > Insecta > Coleoptera > Chrysomelidae > Gonioctena > Gonioctena quinquepunctata. The sequence goes on along the minus strand of JAFIRS010002494.1, from coordinate 163,820 downwards.
TTCAAAACAATACTCAATTGCAAATGTTTTCCACTGTTTGTGTTTTTCGTTTCTTACAAGTGATAATTATGATAAGTGCTTAAAGCAGAATATGAAGTCAACTAGTTCTGACTTCATCCCAGTTTGGATGTAACAAGGTTAGTTGTTTCCCTCACTTTGAAATTGAATATCTATCTCAGGCAGCCTGCAATGAAAATGTAATCTTTGTGTACATTTACTAAACAACTTCCAACATTCTACATTATCCATATGTCGAGTTAAACGTTTATTGTATTCGGCAATTGCCAAAGCTTTCCTGTGAGTAGGTCACCTGAAATTTTGTCGAATTTTACAAAAAACGATTTTTTTTTTTTTAGATTTTTAAACACTGTATTTCGTTTTGAAATGGTATTATACACTCGTCATTCTCGAATGAATATGGTAGTTCCTAGTGAATTTTACTGATTTTTTCGATATAATTGCAATGTATTTAGGCGGCTATCGAGAATTTATCATTATATCGTACATACCGAAATAGGGTGCATTGATTGCAGATCAACAATTATCCATCCCTGAATTTCCGCCTCAATATTATGAGTATTAATGATAAATTCACTGGATACTTGTGCCTTTCATTATCTGCTGTGATAATACGGTTGTTAAAATATTCATTTTTTGTTCCAGATGCAAAGTTTTGGGTGGGCCAAGGAAACAAACCATCTCCCCAGGGAATCCGGGTCTCAGACGAAAATGGCAAAGAAGCTCCATTGAGAAGATACGACAGAAAAACTGTTGTTCTCACTCTACCGGGTGATCTTACCGTCTTCGACATCGGTCACTTTGGGGTTTGGTGTGAGCAGTTCACTGTCGATTTCGGACACGTGTTAATTCCACAAGGTCTCAATATACCACCATCTCTGAAGATGCTTGGAGTCAGTCCTCAGGTGAGATGGAACTTACATTAGTGGTGGTGGTGTGGAAATGTTTAACGTATTGTTCGGGACCAGTACTATGGCTAAAAGACATCTTCTTTGCTTACTCATGGTAGCCAATGAACATGAAAATACTCATTTTCAACCCAACATAGACACTTTTTTTCAATTCCGCTTTAACAAAAATTACTAATAAAATGAGGCCATATTGAAATACTATACTCGTGGTAACTATGATACCAACAAAATACTTGAATCGACTTTTGAGTTCCAAAAATATTCCTTGGAAAAACTAAATTGGTGTTAACATGTTGATCTTCCCGAGAACCGTCATATGACTCTCATAGCTCAGTTGATACTTGGTCGCCCAAAACGTGGGGCTTAATGCACGCTTTGAGTTCAGAATTTGTGGCCTAGGGTCCGAAAAAAAATTTGAGCTCACCATACCTTTTCAAAACCGAATGGAACTTGAAAAAATTTATCTGAAAAATCTGAAGAAAAAACATTCATCCAGAACATTTATGGTAATCAAAGATACAAGGCGAACAATGAAATTTCTTACACGATGTGCAAAGAAATCTTGATTTTCAAGTTTTTTTCTGTGTGTTAGCCCAACCCTCAGTTTACTTATTCTTTTATAGCAAGTAACACATCTACGTCGATCCTTAGATTGCACTATCTCTAGAATATGCTGTTCATGCTCGTTTGAGATTTGCAAATTATCCCCATATTTCTACAGACTCTCAACGATTTGTTCTTTGGAAGCAATTATAGATTTTTTTCTTTTGTGACAATTTTGTAGAGATGATATGCATCAACTACTGCGGTTCCCAATGATAGCTCAAATGTGAGTTTTCGATACCATTTGATCCCTTAGGGGTGGAGAGTATCGTTTGAGCTGGTCTGATAAATCTATAAACGCTTTATTATTATTGAAGTCGCAAATTAGTGCGGATTTATCGATTTCTGCGTTACTTCTTTGAATTTTGGTTGTCTCCCCTGGGTGTTTTGCACTAAGGCAGAGTACATTACGTTTATCAAAACAACTACGCCATTGTTGCTTTCCATTGCAGCAATATCACCTCTCTTAAGTTTTTTATTTATTACTTCTGTAGGATTCAGCTTTCGGTTCTAAAAGTACCTATTGAATGAGTTTTTCGTTTTTAAGCTCATGTGCGAGGGCAACCATTTTTTCTCAGAATTGATTAGAATATAAACTACTTTTTTCCCTGTAATCCATCATCTTTGGACACAAGCAAAGACCGAAATAAAGTGTTTATCTCTTCTGCATTAGTTTCTTACCGTCTATAAAGGTGCGATTATTGAGAAAGCCCTTGGTTTATTGTTCGTTGTGCATACATATTTGTTTCAGTTATAATGGGATCTAGAACAGTGTCACCAAAAAAAATTCTGAAGAAATCATAGGGGTTTTTTTTCTAATAAGCTTCATTGATATGATGTCACTGTAGACCCGATGGAATCAACTGTAAAATCATAATATCTCAGAGACGATCCTGTAACTGATGACCAGATCGAATTTTCTTCCGTATCTCCTTCATCGTCGCTCTCATTCTTTTGAAAATCACAATGTTTAGAAACGTTCTATAGAAGCTTCAACGGAAAGTGTAAGGAGACTGTTTGGATGTGGAAGCAGCTACATGAGTAACAGCAACCGGTTTCAAAGTCTAGTCTGAAAATAGAAACAAATATTTCGAATAAAATGATAAGCCATTTTTGTTCCTTTTCTCCTAAGTACCTCCCACACGAGATAGATGTCATGATTTGCAGTTTTCTGTAATACATTCACGTACAATGCACCTTGAATTGGTGTTCCTTGAAAATCTTTCCACAAATAGGTGGTAGGATTGGTCATTCAAACTTGGCAATTTTGAATATTTCAGTAATCCAATTGGAGGTGTAACTCTTTTCAAACACGTGTTTTGATTTGCTAATACGAACCACTTCACCGACTTTGAATTTCTGCAGTCCAGCAACCTCCAAGTGAGTGTATGTTACACGTAGAATTTTATTTCCGTTGGATTTGTTGATGTGGATCGGTTTGTAGCCCGTCTTGCTAGGTTCCGTATTGCAGGTGATACATCTATCCATTTGTAGGTACCATTCAAACTGAAGTACATGAAGGGTCTCTCTTCCAATGTTCCCATTACACGTTCCGCCGTGGCTGCGTTCTTAACGCTGAACAAATTGTAGTGGTTGATATTTTTCATTAGACTTCGAAATTTTCCATTAAAAAATGTGTTCCATGATCGGTCGGTAAATTTTTCGGAACGATTCGTGTGTGTCAAAATATCTGCAAATGTCTCGGTATTTCATGGGCAGTTTTCAGTTCAGTTCACGGTCGAGTCCATAAGTATTTTGAAATAATCGATGACGATGAATTTCCGACTTTGATGAGCCATAAATCGTCCAAACATTTGATGATACTCTCAATACCAATTGTATTTTTATTTGCAATTATGAACCAAGATATTTTTCCTTGAAAATGGAAGACTTATGAATTATATCAACACCACAGCTCATAGAATATCCATTCTTAGTTGGATGAGGATGGGATTTATCATCTACCCCTGATAAAACATAATAGGATTTGCGCTTTGATCGAAAATGCTGACCGTAGGCGGATATTTATTTTTTACTTCAAATGTAACTTGGCCTATTTTTGTTTAGACACAAATTTCACAAAACTATTTGGAGAAGGAGAGTATCAAAGGATTAAGAGGGGATTTTCACTAATAACTTTTTTTGGTAGCTCTATTGGGTGAAACGGTCTCAAAGTTAATAATAATTATATTTTTTTGTAACATTATTTCTTCTCTTGATCAGAGCTGTAAGTTGAGGCAATTGCCGATGCAATAAACATTTAAATAATGTGGAGTGTTGAATTGATTTTGCGGTAAATGTTCAAAAAGAGTACATTGCATGCGATACATATTCAATTTCAAAGTGATGAAAACTAACGAACCTCGTTATATTCACACTGGTAGATAAAGTTAGAGCTAGTAGATCGGATCACAATTATCACAAAAGACACAGTATTGAATTGTTTTCAAAATTGCATTGGTCATCATTGTGACCTAGTGTCATTGAGAATAACATGTGAACACTGTTGCCAACTAGTGTGTCGAAGATTATCTGGTTCTAACAACTAACCACCAAACTCATCCGTGCGTTTTTCGAATAGTAAAAGACAAGAGAAACCACTCATCGCAATCATGAATTAAGTAGTCAATTTCAATGGACAATTTGCATAAAATGTCAATTTCCAATCATGAACTCATTATGAATAGCCAAAAAGCAAATAAGTCTTCAATAAAAGAATAAGTTTCATATAATTCATATATATTGTAAAATCCACTCCTGAAATTTGTACAATTTGTCGATATCATCACGTGATAGCAAACACGCCTTCTATTGGTGTGACGTCAAATGGTCGTAACTGTCTAGTTTGAAGGCTGTTTTGTTTACCTTCTGTTTTCAGTCGCAGTTGGGATGGAGGAAATTTTAAGCGCAGCGTTGCCAAGTTTCTTAAATATCATAGCCGTGATTTGTCAAAAATGATGTTATTATATTTAGTGTTTTCACTCATAACCATAAGTTGTAGCAACTTGCATATCTTCCGAAAAAAATATATGTTATTCTACATCGTACTCATTTCTGTACAATTGGTGAAATCCATTACGAATATTTCACTCAGTAATAAATTAAAACATGAACTGGGATTCAAGTTTACATGTGAACGCGCGCGTTTCTTTGCGGCCATCTTGTGACCTCGTATGTCGTATGTGTTATTGTTGTCATTGAGTTGTCATTTAGAATATTAGAGTATATTAGTATCAGGCTCTTCGGTATCGCTCTAAACGTTCTGGATATTTAATTTGTTTGTGTTTGTTCTTGCTGGATGACTGTAGTGATATCATGGAAGGCAAAACCAAAGGATTTCACAAATATTGTATTGTTATAATGTGCAATAATACGTCCTCTAGTAGTCCCAGTAAATTGTTTTTTTCTGTGCCCAGGCACGACAAAAAACGGCGTGCCAAATGATGAAAAGGGAACCTCTTTCCAGTGTTACAAATCGTTACTGTTGTGAGGATCATTTTTATGTGAGTTTATAGTTGTATTTAAGTTAGAATTTCCATAATCATATTTATCGTTTATTCCTCTCATTTCGGCACTTATGAAGTCCGAATTACTTCTAGAAAATAAGGCCATCATAATAGAGTCAATTTTTGGTAAATTATCACCGTCAGCCTTTTGGAATCCTAATTCCATGGTCAACCAAACACAAGGTTACAAAAAAAAAAAAGAAAGAATGCAATAAAAATCTTTCAAAAACGACCGTAAATTCTAATATTCAATCTGAATACAAAGTTAACATTAAACACAAAACTGAACTGAAAGCTGAAGGTAAACAAAACATTTACTTCAAACCTAGACAGTTTGACACCAATAGAAGGCGCGTTTGCTGTCACGTGATGACATCGACAAATTGTACAAATTTTGAAAGTGGATTTTACAATATACCGTGTGTAACAGGATCATGGTACACCCCCCGTATCTCCTTTAGTTTTGGAGGTAATTGATTGAAATTTGGGATATCCCATGAACATAATAAACGGCACTTTTAGACCTACAAATTAGTTTTTTTTCACTTCCGGTTTCGCCGGAAGTGATACCAACTTTCGATTTTCAAATAGAATACCCTGTATATTATTACATTTCTGAAATTTGCATAATTTTTTGAATCCAATGATACCACATAAGTGACATTTCAAACGTCAATATTTTTGATAATTCTATTTTTAGTTTTCCATTTAAGGGTGCCATGATGGTTTCGATTTATTCCAATTCACCCGTCTAATGCTAGAAAAATCTAAATCCCGTCAAAAATACTAAATTGCGTTTTTTATGAGCAAATAAATTTCATCGTAATCGGTTTTGGGGTAAAACTCAATTTTTTCAAATGGAACCATATTGGTACCGTGGTACCATTCATTAGTACTATTAATAAGGAATTTATTCATACCTGCTAATAAAATGTGCGATAAATACAATCAAAATTACAGCTAAAAGAAAATAAGATAATACAATTACTTTGTTTTAATTTGATGCTAAGAAGTTACTAAGGTGGCTTTGAAATACAAAAAATGAACACAAAACATTACAACAGTGGTTCGAAATGCTGTCCATTAACGTCAATGCACTTCTGAACTCGCATAGCTTCGAATGCCTGTTGAAGGTAATCAGTTAGTAAGGAGGCTTTGAAAACAATGAAATTATTCATTCAGATTGTCATATAAATAGGTATTGGTTTATCGGTGTTTTTATTGTGTAGTGGAAAAATCTTTAAATTTGTTGTTATTTTTATTCAAAATGCCCCACATTTATACAAGGGATGAAAAAGTGGACATGTTAATTATTTATGGGGAATGTAGAAAAAATGTCGTTGCGGCTAGAAACCTTTATGCCAACCGATATCCTGATAGACAATGTCCAACGAGAAATTATTTTAATCGTCTTGAAAATCAATTCTGAGGAGATCCCGAAGAAAACGTTATCATTGACGAAGGAACGGAAATTAATGTTTTAGCTCGAATAGAAGTTGATAAGACTGTTTCTTTAAGGCAAATTGGGTTTGAATTGGAAATTAGTCACCAAACGGTAAGCCGAATCTTGCACAAACATTATTATAAATCTTTCAAATATCAATTGCACCAGCACCTGTACGAAAATGATTATGAACGTAGGATGGAATATTGCAATTGGATCTTGCAGAATAATGTGCAGCCAAACAATGCTTTTTTGGGAATGATTTTATTTTCGGACGAGTCTAGATTTACAAATATTGGATTATTTAACCGACAAAATACAAGGTATTGGTCACAAGAAAATCAAAATTTATTGAGGGAGGGTAACTTTCAAGTGCGGTTCGGTTTCAATGTTTGGCTTGGAATACTCGGTCGTAGAATCATTGGTCCAATAATATTTGAAGAACGCTTGACTGGAGATAGATACTTAGGATTTCTGCAAAATGAAATTGAGGACAGGTTAACTGAATTACCTTTCCATCTACGACAGGGAATGTATTTCCAACAAGATGGAGCTCCTCCCCATAGTTCAAGAATAGTAACTGATTACCTTCAACAGGCATTCCAAAAAAACGTTATTTCGACAAATGGTCCTGTGCGATGGCCTTCAAGGTCACCTGATTTGACACCTCTTGATTTCTTTGTTTGGGGCCATTTAAAAAACATTGTCTATGCAACGTTGTTACAACCCGCGAAGACCTGGAGTTGCGAGTAAGACGCGCAATTAATGGTATTAGCGAACGTTCTTCAAGAAACAGCTATGCGAGTTCAGAAGTGCATTGACGTTAATGCACAGCATTTCGAACAATTGTTGTTATGTTTTGTGTTCATTTTTTGTATTTCAAAGCCACCTTAGTAACTTCTTAGCATTAAATTAGAACAAAGTAATTGTATTATCTCATTTTCTTTTAGCTGTAATTTTGATTGTATTTGTCGCACATTTTATCAGCAGGTATGAATAAATTCCTTATTGAGTGTACTAATGAATGGTACCACGGTACCAACATGGTTCCATTTGAAAAAATTGAGTTTTACCCCAAAATCGATTACGATTAACTTTATTTGCTCATAAAAAACGCAATTTAGTATTTTTGACGGGATTTCGATTTTTCTAGCATCAGATGGGTGAATTGGAATAAATCGGAACCATCATGGCACACTTAAATGGAAAACTAAAAATTGAATTATCAAAAATATGGACGTTCGAAATGTCACTTATGTAGTATCATTGGATTAAGAAAATTATGCAAATTTCAGAAATGTAATAATATACAGGGTGTTCTATTTAAAAATCGAAAGTTGGTATCACTTCCGGCGAAACCGGAAGTGAAAAAAAAATCATTTTCAGGTCAAAAACTGCCGCTCATTATGTATATGGGATATCCCAAATTTCAATGAATTACCTTCAAAACAAAAGGAGATACGGGGGGTGTACCATGATCCTGTTACACACGGTATATGAAACTTATTCTTTTATTAAAGACTCATTTGCTTTTTGGCTATTCATAATGAGATCATGATTTGGAAATTGACATTTTTTGCAGATTGTCTTAAGAATTAATCTATAAATCATGGTCGAAAATCATGAACAATCATTCATTATTGGGAAAAATATGCACAAATTAGCATCAAAATCGCGGCTATGATATTTGGGAAACTTGGCAACGCTGCTCGTAAAATTTCCTCCATCCCAACTGCGACTCTCTACACGTCACAAATCGTGGACGGAAACCGTAGATAACCTCACATTAATGACAACTAGAGGACGTATTATTGCACATTGAAACAATGCAATATTTGTGAAATCCTTTGGTTTTGCCTTCTATTATATCACAAACACAAGCAAAGAACACCAACTCCTACCTTCTTTCCCTTGGTTCCCACGATGTTCTCTGAACATTACAGGATATCCCTTTTCGTGGGAACCAGAACATATAAAAAAAAAAAAAAAAAAAAATTAAATATCCAGAACGTTTAGGGTGATGTCGAAGAGCCTGATACTAATATACTCTAATGTTCTCAATGACAACAATAAAATAACAGGGACCATCTGACGTCACAAGATAGGCACCGAGAAGCGGCGCGTTTACATGTAAATTTGAATCCCAGTTCATGTTTTAATTTATTACTGAGTGAAATATTTGTAATGGATTTCCCCAATTGCACAGAAATGAATGATATACGATGTAGAATAACATATATTTTTTTTGGAAATATTTTAATCATAAAATGTTGATAATATAAAAAAAATCATAGAATGCAATTTTTTCAAATTATATCGCGATACTAAGGCTCTAAATTAGAGATCTACAATTTATTTATTCAGAATTGCATTGCTCATTAGTGGTCATCTTTGATTTTGAAATGCGGCCGAAGAGTTTCACATACCTGATACAGGTTTGTGTTTTGTGAAATAAGAAACATGAAATTATTTCAATATCCATATACAATTATAAAGGATCTATTATATCATCGGCGATGAATTAGATAACTTCTTCGATTGATAATCTAATCAGTCAATTTGGAGCCTCAATATCGCGATATAATTCTGAAATTTCGCCATTTGAAAAAATAATGTATATTATATCTCTAGTACGGAAACGCCCGAAGCGTTTACTCATTTCAGATATACACAGTATTTTCCTGACTCCTGATTAGCGACTCCAGAAACCAATCAGAATTGAAATTTACTACTTCATTCATAAATGCGACGAGTGATTTCTCTTATGTTCCAGTCTTCAAAATACACAGGGAACAGTTCGTTATTCAGATGTAAGTACCAGAGGATTTTCGAAACACTTGTTGGCAACAGGGTTCACATGTTATTCTCAATCACACTAAATCACAATGATGGCCGATACTATTTTGAAAACAATTCAATACTGTATCTCTTGTGTGTGTTTTTGTGATGATTGTGATTCGATAAGTGCCTCAGAGCTGTGTTGACCTCATCTACTAGTTCTGACTTTATCTACCAGTTGGGATATAACGAGGTTCGTTTGTTTATATCACTTTGAAATTGAATATGTATCTATTGAATATCTATCGCCAACAATGTACTCTTTTTGTATATTCACCCACCGCACAATCAATGCAACATTCCACATCATTTAAATTTCACAAAGAACAAAACATGTTTTCCAATATTTTTTTTCGGATATTTAACCACTGTAATTCGTTATGAAATGGCATTATACACTCGTCTCCCAACCTTTCACGGGTGTGTAAGAGGTTTGTTTTGTTTCGAACATCACTTTATTTTTGCAGTTTCAGCTGAAAATAAGAATTTTCAAAAAGTTTTTGGACTTTATTTACTATTTTTAAAGTCATGCCACAGGTGTTATCAGTGGCGTTTGACGAAGAGTAATCAAAAGCGTCAGACAGGGTCAGATTCCTAGATCAAGCTGGTGAATTAACAAAATGAAGATATATTAATAATAATTTCAATCGTTGGATTTGCGGGAATTCCGTCGAAATTCTGAAGTACAAAAACAAGAACATACAATTGAAATGAGATTCTGGAATGTGTTTTTTTTTTTTTGGTAAAAACAGAATAAATTAAGTAAAATTACATCGTTAAAAAAAACAATATTTAAGAACACTTCGAACCCATTACAGAAAACAACAATGATGAGTACTTACATTTATGATGGCTTTCCGAGTTTAAAAAGGGTAAAATAAATAATTTCGACATAAAATATAGATAGATACTCAGGTTCATGAAATACGTTAACACAAACATGAAGTAAAGGAACAACTGAACGGTCGGTGAATCATGTTTTTATAATGTAAAAAGGCTCATGAAAGAAATGAGTATTGGAATCGGAAAAGCCGTTCAATAAAGATCTAGGATTAATGTTTGGTCTTTTCTATTAGATTGAAATATGAAGTGTGTAGGTTTTCAATATCGGACCTTTTGTTAACACATTTTGTTATTTCGATCATTTCGTTCAAGGGTCTTTTTTTTTTCGTCTGTTGTCCTATAATACTGGCTGAATTAAAGTCGAAAGTATGAAGTGATGATTTACAGTGCTTTGCAAGGCTAGTGTGGTTTTTGATAGTTTTAAGCGGGTTGTGTATATTTTTACAATCCCTCTCGTGTTCAGTCAGCCTCTGCTTTAGATACCTCCCCGTTTATCCTATATACCTTCTCACACTCAGCACATGGTATTTTATAGATAATATTCGATTTTAGTTCTTTTGGTGTTTTAGTTTTGAGTTTCGTGAAAAAAATTTTTTTGACTGTGTTTCCATTTCATGCTGACTTTAAGATTTTCATTTCTAAACCTTGCAAAGTTGAGGTGTTGGACTGCCACGTGCGGTAATTTGAAATATTTGATGTTCAATGGTATCTTTTCTTTCTGTGTATTTGTTCTGTCAGAATACACTGATTTTGTAATCAAGGTTTTAGGGTAGCAGTTCTTAAGTAGCATCGTTTCAATAAGTTTAAGGTTGTGGTTTTTGAAATTATCATGTGCTAAGTGTGTAGCTCTGCGTTCAAGATTAGTGATGGTGTTTATTTTTTGTGTCGTAGGATGAACGGAGTGGTAGTTAATAAATCTCTCATCCTATGACACAAAAAATAAACACCATCACTAATCTCAAACACAGAGCTACACACTTAGCACATGATAATTTTAAAAACCACAACCTTAAACTCATTGAAACGATGCTACTTAAGAACTGCTACCCCAAATCTTTGATTAAAAAATTAGTGTTTTCTGACAGAACAAATACACAGAAATAAAAGATACCATTGAACATCAAATATTTCAAATTACCGCACGTGGCAGGTCTAACACCTCAACTTTGCAAGGTTTTAGAAAATGAAAATCTCATAGTCAGCATGAAATGTGAAAACACAGTCAAAAAACATTTTTTCACGAAACTCAAAACTAAAACACCAAAAGAACTAAAATCTAATATTATCTATAAAATACCATGTGCTGAGTGTGAGAAGGTGTATATAGGACAAATGGGGAGGTATCTAAAGCAGAGGCTGACTGAACATATGAGGGATTGTAAAAATATACACAACCCGCTTAAAACTATCAAAAACCCCACCAGCCTTGCAGAGCACTGTAAATCTTCATTTCATACTTTCGACTTTAATTCAGCCAGTATTATAGGACAACAGACGATTTACAAAAAAAACTCTCCAACGAAATGATCGAAATAACAAAACATGGAACAAAATGTGTTAACAAAAGGTCCGATATTGAAAACCTACACACTCCATATTTCAATCTAATAGAAAAGACCAAACATTAATCCTAGATCTTTATTGAACGGCTTTTTCCGATTCCAATACTCATTTCTTTCATGAGGCTTTTTTACATTATAAAAACATGATTCACCGACCGTTCAGTTGTTCCTTTACTTCATGTCTGTGTTAACGTATTTCATGAACTTGAGTATCCATTCATATTTTATGTCGAAATTATTTATTTTACCCTTTTTTGGTTTGGAAAGCCATCCTAAATGTAAGTACTCATCATTGTTGTTTTCTGTAATGTGTTCGAAGTGTTTTTAAATGTTGTTTTTTTCAACGATGTAATTTTACTTGATTTATTCTGTTTTTACCAAAGAAAAAACACATTCTAGAATCTCATTTTAATTGTATGTTCTTGTTTTTGTACTTCAGAGTCTTGAGAATGAAACAATAAAGTTTCGAAACGTCGACAATTTAAAAATTGGTTTTCTTCAACATTTCGACCGAATTCCCGCAAATTCAACGATTGAAATCATATTCAACGGTCGCCATTCATCCAATTAATAATGATGTTTACCATTGATTTGTTGAAAATATAAACAGGATGTTCATGAAATCAGAAGTGGAATCATCTGCGTCTGAAAGATAAACTTTAGTCACTATCTTCCATCGTCAAGATCTTGTGGGGTATTCATGTTGAAAAAGGAAACATTCTCAATTGAATATTGATAGAAAGATTATTCTGTGAATTGAAGAATCCACGATTGGAATGAAGTTATTCTTTGTGAATATCTAACAGAAAACAACCACTTCCCCGGCTAAAGCCACGCTGGACATTGAACTACATCTAATAGATATTCTGAAAAGGCCCTAACTCAAAAGAAAAATCTTTCTATCAATATTCAATTGAAAATGTTTCCTTTTTCAATTCTTACCACTGGCAAAATGATGTTGGTGCCTTTTGTATCTGGTGGAATACATATGCAATATATGAAAAGTTTTCTACACCCGTCCAATTTCACTAATTCCTAGGCGTTTTCTGACGTTACCTACATTTTGCCACTAAAACACATTTTCTGAGTACAAGCTTCGATGAACACTACATTTCACGTTATCCATTACGAAAATCCATTTCAATGATTAGCGAAGGAACTGGTATTTTTCACAATAAGTAGCTGTGTAGAACTGCTCCGTTTTAGTGCTCATCCCTCGGGTACTTTGGTATTTTGTTAGTAGGTTTTTAGGTTACTAGATGACATTTTCAACCGGAATTGCTTTGGTTGTATCGGATTTATTAACAAATATATATACAGTGTCCGCTTAAATTTTGGAACCATATGGGATTTTTTTGTATTGATAATATCTCAGAAAATTTAATTTTTCATAAAAGTTGGTGCAATTAATTAGACTAAATACGCGCATAGGCGTCATTATCAGTGGCGTGAGGCTAAGCGGGAACCGGCCGATATTCTGAATTCACTTTGGGATAAATTGAAATTACTATGGAAAATATCGAAAAATATTATTAAAAAAAGTTTATTGAAATCAAAATATATTGGCACTTATCAAATTAGGTAGGTACACCTACCTACCAAGTCTTGATTTAAATATTAATTTTGTGGTTAATAATTATTCAGCAAATACTTTTCTAATGAAGATTCACCTCTTTTTCAAGGATCCTGGCTTTATTTCATGATCTTTCCATTACTGTTTTTTTGGACTCATCTTCAAGATTTGGTTGCTCTGACAGTTGATTGCTCTGACAGACAATTTATACTAATTTAGTAATTTACTACGCAAAAATTATTGTCGATAATTCCCATTAAAAATTGAGGCAACTTATTACGCAGTTATTGAAATTGGTAATTGGTAGACAAAACTAGATTACTGGGAATATCTATCAATTGCAAACATCTTTTCCCAATAACATTTTTCGATATTTTCCATAGTAATGTCACTTTACTCTTAGTGAATTTAAAATATCGCCCCATTTCCACTTAGCCGCACGCTACTGATAATAACGGCTATGCGCGTATTTAGTCTAATTGAATGCACCAACTTTTATGAGGAATGAAATTTTCTGAGAAACTATTAATAATTTTGTTTTCCATATGGTTTCAAGATTTTGGCGGACACTGTATATATATATATATATATATATATATTGTTATGTTATGTTATGTTATGCCAGTTATAAGTTTTAAAAAAAAAACCCACAAAAAGAATAATTACTAAATAGTTATTAGTTTCAAGAGATTGTTTTGACATAATTTTGGAAGTTCTATTTATTTGTAAGCCTATGTATTAAAAAAAAACAACACAACAATTATACATCAATGAAAAAAAAATCTATTTTACAAAATTTTCATGAATAAAAAGTGATCAACACATTTATAAATTTGAAACATACAGTATATGAAATTGTAGCTAACTAAAAGTAGCCAATGGTAGAACAGCAAACTTCTTGATGAGAATAGCCAATCAGGGAATAGATGGTCATATGGAAAATTGGAAATTGTGAGAGAATAACAACGGGGTGATGTCATAAGCAATTATTATTGAAATATGTACATAGTAATAAGAATGGAAAAATAGTTGTATATATAAATTATATAAGATGAACCCAAACAGTGAAATGTGACAATTTGGTGCGCGAATTCAAACATTCAAATGAAAAAGAAGAGGGAAAATTGGTATCCAAGGGAGCAACAAACGAAGCCAGAGAGGAGATCGAAAATAAATTTACAAGGGGATGCCACGCAACATTTTGAGAGAAAGAAAAATGAAATAATTCCAACATTTGAAGAACAAAACAAATATTACCTTGTTTATACAACATATCCAAGTGTCCAAAGCTGATTTCTGCATATGTATGGTTCCTGATTTATGGTATTGGAGTTCCTGATAGAGCTTGGTGTGAGAAAGGATCCAGTTTCAGGGCATATCTTGAACACTGACATCTCCAGCAGGTATAAAAACTTTAATAGTGCACATCCGGTCCTGAACAATTTCACAAATAACGTATTTCACATCTGAAGAACTGTATTTCACTTTATTTTGAACTATAACAGAAAAATTCACTCTCAAGAAAAAAGTGAGGTTCTGTCTATCTATCCATGATTTGATTTTAATGATCATCCGTGAATATTTGTAGATTCACATTAGTATAAGTTATTTCTCGTAGGCCAGGTAAAATTAAGTCTTCCTGAATAAAGGAAATAATTGCTTTTTGATACTTTGTTGTTTGTTTTCTTACGATGATCAACAATAATAACAATGACCATTGAATAAACTGAAATTAGACAGCAGTGGCTAGTGGCTCTATTGCCTGAACCGGCTATCTGAGGTAAGAGGCGTACCAACTGTTGCTTAGCCGTGGTGAGAAAAGTGATAACAATTGGCAGCAGCGTGACGAGAGAACAGTGACGTTCGCTAGCAATTATTATTACAGTATACAATACATATACAGGGCGAAAATATCTATATATATCATATCAATTTGGCTCACAAAGAATAGCATAAAAACTATAAGCAATCTTCATTATATAACAACAACTATTGTTATTCAATTTATCAATACATAACAAATTGGCACCCAAAACGAGGGGCGAAACAATAATAATTTGTTATATATTATCATCACAACATTACAATATATATATATATATATATAATACACATATATTTATATAAAGAAACCACTTTCATCAAAATGTAAAAAATATTCCATATAGCTCTCACAAATTGTCTTGTTTGGGAAACTCGCGCACTTTTTGGCTTATATTAAAGATAAAAGCGTGGGCGTTTATTTCTGGAACTCATAAAAAAATTTGGTAAGATATAAAACCAAGGAGTCCGTTAGTTTCCTACGCAAGTATGAATAATTTTTGGGAGCTCTGGAAAATGCTTATATTTTCAATCCATTTCAATAAAAGCGTGTTTATATTTTTTCAAATTATATTTTCATATTGCGCCGTGATACATTCCATCTACTAACTACTCTCTATCAATAAGCAAATTGTGAATAAATAAGGAAAACGTGCACTATTACACACATGGTCAAACCTATCAATCAAACCGACAATTACTGCAGTTGCATCACTATAATCATGCCAGCGATGACTTCACATGCCCCTAAGGAAATATAAATAAACCAATCACCGAATTACCGTAATAACTTATATAATTAATAAATTTTGATATTTGCATGTGCAATCTAATAACGAATGCTTAGCAAGTGTCCCTCTATAATGGTTGAAAAAATGAGTCAAGTATCTGGTAAGTCCGATTTTTTGGTGGATCATAGACCGAATTGGGGAACAATTACGTTTCTGTACAATCAACATTTGAAATCACGTACCCCGGAGACTATTTGCAAATACTTAATGAATGTATCAATTGTTACATGATTACACAAAATTCACCAGTTTTGTGAGGTAATTTTTTTAGGGTGCATACGCCATGTTTCTTAAAAATTCTTCAGCATGTCCAAAGAATATGTTTTGCTCTATCAAACTTGATGTAGCATCCTGCCCAAAAAAAGAAGTGGGGACGCATTCGATATCTGACACGGAGTAATGTTTATATTTTTATTATTTGCAAAATACCCGTACAATTCCAATGAATGACGCCATGTTAACCCTACTCCTCGACGTGAATTAATTTAAGAAATTCATATTAGTGCAGATGGAAATATAAAACACATATATTCTTTCAACCTCCTATTGTTTTATTCCACATAGTTTTAGGTAATAAATTGCTTGAAAGGACTTCCCTTATTTTTGCTCTCGAGCACTAGCAAACTGTCTTAATATCTCAATTTTCGACTGCCGAATTACCTCAGTTATTTGCAATACTGCTGAAACTGACGTGAATATGATGTAAATTCAACTTCAACAAATTCGAAGTCCAACCTAATCGAATAACAAAATTCTGCCAATTTTTCCTACCATATTTTCCGTTGGCATAATGTATACTTTATATATTGACACAGACTTTTTTCATTTTCAACTTAAACCTTAGGAATGAAACGAAACACTACCTTATTAAAAACATGAACAGTTTCGAAAATAAAAATTATTCAAATAATTAGGAGGTAGTTGGAAAACAAATATCAATACGCACCTACCTCATGCATAATTTTATTATCTCACTACCAATTCTCTGGAGTGCGAAATTCAGACATAAAAAAAAATGATTCCAGAATGAAAACATATAGGAAATGTAACCTTCATTCAAAATTTAATTCCCCTATTACTGATGGTCTTTTGAATATAACCTATTTCATAAGGTGTTTTCACCGCATGGGTCCAAAATTCAGGCATGAAAGAATTTTCCTCAAGTAGAAAGATAAAATAAAAAGTACTTGTTTCACCGTTTTTTCAATAGCCAGTTCCATATATAAATATCCTTCGAATATTCACGGATAGTTCAACCCCCTAGGATCTTAATTTCGGAAATATCTTTCTCAGGACACATTAACCCCTCATGCAATAGCTATGCGACAATCGTTGAAATTGAGGGAGGATCCAATCATGCATCAACGAAATCAATTACTAATGCTCTGGAAAGGGAGTTTCATTTCTCCTTGAATGAAATAAATTAATGAAGAAAAAAAACTTTCTTGACTTCGAAAATCCTCACATACCAATTTTGAGTCGAATCGGACCATAAACACAAATCTCGTCTGATATCTTAGAGCCGCCATTTTTTTCCTCTTACAAAAATTCCATAATACATTGTCACGGAAACTTTGAACACCTGCTAAATTTCACGTTAATCGGGCTACTAGAACTGGGTCAAATTCAACTAGGAAGATTTGATTACAGACACCGGTACAGGTGAAACTTAATAGAAGCTTGTGAAAAGAGGGTAATTATATATCATCCAAAGGCGAATCAACAGTCACATCTGGCGCAGGCAGGGGATGACCACGAAGAGGGGTGCTATCTCCTCTTTCATGTGTGATCCCAATGAATGAATGAACTTTCGTAAAGTTTAACATCTGAAGGCATTGCTTGGTAAATGCTGATGATGCGATCATCGCCAGAGAGCAATTTTTTTAAACAGTTTTGGAGCACACACAAACTGCTCTGAATATAATGAATATGTGGTGCCAAGAGAAAGAACCCTAGAAAACTACACAAGAAATGGAGCAATACTTTTAGTAGTTATTTTTGAACATAATTTGACATGGAACCAAGACCTTCACAAAATAATAAAAAAAACAGAAACTTTCATTCTGTGTAGGAGAATGTGCGGGAAAATGTGGGGGGCTGCAACCTGAAATGACCATGATATCATATAGATATGATGGCCAAAGACTGGGTTTGGGTAAACATGCATCGGTATTCCAGGCAGACATTGCTGCAATACACTACTGCGCAGATCTATTGAGGCAAGTGTTTGAGAAAAAGACCATTGCTATCTACTCCAACAGCCAAGCTGCTATAAGAGCAGTTCAATGCAAGTACATTGAAAATTCGTTTGCGAGTGTCTAATATCTCCACAAGAGTTGGCCAGTCCAAACACAATTACCCTTGCGTGGGTACCAGGACACTCAGGTTACGAGGGCAACCAAAGTATCGACCTATTAGGACGAGAAGGAGCATGAATTGCTCTAAATGGCACTTAACCATTCTGTGGCATAGCGAAAACTCTACTGAAAACTAATATCCGGACATGGATATAAAATAAATCACAAGAATGGTGGAACAGGAATGAGACAGGCGAAAAAGTTAATTGAAAACCAACGGAAAAATTCATGGGGTATCCACTGAGCCAGAAGAGAACAACTTCCTATTAAGAGGGCACTGCGAACTCAAAAAACACATGAATTATATCGGACTTGCGGAAGGAACTATGACGTACTGTGCTAGTGCGAAGGCCTGACAAGACTGAGGATTACAACGGTTAGAGTAGGAAAAACCACAACCTCCCAAATATATGGGAGCCCCTCAGTCTCACCTGTGGAGTCTTTTGGTTAGAATGGTACTAGACAGGAAAATCTAACAAACATTAGGGCTGACACAATGGATCTGAAAGGGTCGCAGTGAAGAGGCTTCTAGTCGATGAGCCTCAAACAACAAATCAAATCTAAGCCCACTTAGATTTCATTTTCATCTTGAGATATAACAAGCTGTATAATAAGGATCGTTTTTCTGTCTGGAGTGCAAAATGCAGACATGAAAAAATGGATTCGGTTTATAAGAAATTATATTTGCATTTGTTTTCCATTCGTCTTTCACGAAAAATTCATAACCTGAACCTAATGGTTTGGAATGCCTGGAGCCTTTTGAATCGACGTCAAAAAAGAAGATTCTGCATTCTATAAAGTATGACTTCGCAACATACATTCTATTCTAACTATGGGTGCGAATGATATTGGAATTGGTCTGGAAATAATAATGGAAGTTAGCCCCACAATATAGGTATATTCAAGGTTCATATATTCTGACTATGGATTGGTCTGGGAATACTAATAGGAGTTAGCTCAATCAGTGAACAGGGCAATATTGAAATACATTCTCTTCACTTGAACCCCCTGTTGACCAAATCGTATTTTGTTTCATGATCATCAAGTATTCATTGAGGAATTTGAAAGTGATAGGGATATGATTATTAATTTTCAAAACATTCCAACGAATCGTGGTTCAACCAACGTCCAATTCCCTCACTGAAACTTTTTTCTTCTGTGGAAACAGTTTCGGTTCTCTCACTTGTGGCGTGAAAGACACTTTCAGTTTGACCAAAAACAGTCCACCAAACTCTCAAATGCTCTTCTGCTAGGTTGTCTCCTTTCTGGATATATCTCTTGATGAATTGTAGTTTTCAATAATCCATTTTTATCGCTAGCTTTGGGTACATAAGTAATGTCAATCATTTCGTGATCCAAAAAATCAATGTTCTGTTTAGAAGGTGGAGAATATCCTTCATGGACACCCCTTGGTAGTGTAGGATTCCCTGTGTCCTTTCGTCTCAGAAGTACTCCACCCCACAGACTTGTCTGGTTGTGGCCTTCGATGACACTTGTCCCTACCACACCTATTATTTCATCATGTCCTAGCCATGGTTTCTAACTGAGGCCCACTTCGTCGTCCCTCATAGCAACTGCAAGAACATCCGTGGCCACATTACAGTGCTGGGTGACCCTTATCCGACATATCTCCTTTTGTAGTTTGTTCAGTACCCTGAGTAGTACTTTTCAGATGCTGTAGTAGGCTCGCTGCACCCTCTTCATTGCCCCAAAAAAAAAACATCATCAACCAAGAAGTCCAGGAGTATTTCTTCCTTATCGGTGTTTCGGCTCATTGGTTCCATTTGCTCTCACGAGTGGGAAAAAAGGGGTTGGTCCGGTCCTGTGGTGCGCCCTGTACAGTGCTAAGGCTGATTACTTCAGGATTTCGGCCTGTGTTCCGGAAGCCCAGTTGCGACTCCGATTATTTGATGGTAATAGTATTGAATCTTTGCAGAAGTTGCAAAATAGAGGAATGCGAATTATTTTGAAATGCAACAGATTCACACCCATCACAATTATGCATCAAGTTTTGGATTGGCTCCCAGTTAAGGATAGAATTTTCTATCCCTCTATGATTTTCATCTTCAAAATTTTATGTGGCGAAGCACCTGCTTACTTTAATCAGTTTATCACTTTAATCAGTTTATCACATTCACCAGTGAAATTCACGATTATCCTACGCGAGGCAGTACCAATCTTTATGTTTCTCGTACACGGTATTCCCAATCTATGAACTACATCTTCCATCGAGGTTTGCTTGAATTTAATAAGCTTCCATTAGAAATAAAGCAGTCTTGTTCGGTGAGAAAATTCAAGGATGTTTTGGTTGAGTATTTGAAATCAAAATAACAGATAAGGTCAACTTGAACAGTATACCACTTGATATTCACCTTATTACTTACTAGAATAATCTCATATAATTTCAATTTGGTTATTATTATTATTTCAATTTGTTTATTATTATTATTATTATTGTATTTATACCTATATGGTTCATTTGTTCATTTAGTATGTTTCTACTTATTGTTTCCCAATGAACAGTTCTGTTTGTAGAGGAATAAATATTACAGACAATTCACTTCGTTCGTAATTCGTAATTATTCATAGTTATGTTCAATTAGGAGCTGTAAAAAAAAATGTATGTATATTAGGATTCCTATTTCAATAAACAATTTCAATTTCAATTTCTTTGGAGACCATGGTGCCTTCCTTCCATCGCCGCGGTGCTTAGATTAAGGTGGATTTGCCAAAGCTTCGTAATCAAATCGCGGGCGCAGATATAAATGTCTACAAACCATTCCATTTACTGAGCGGCCGCCGTGGTTATGCTGCTTCAAGGAGCAATCGTGATAGTAATTATTTCGTCCGGAAATTATTTCGTCCCCCAAAATATACAAAAAAAAAAACTTTCCAACAAAAAATTAGACCGACGAAAAAAGAAACAGAAAAGCAAAAAATTAAATGAACTTTCTTAGTCCTAATAACTGAGCTCCTGAACCAATGAAAGTAACTAATTTTGAGTCGGCGCCGATCAAACAATCTGTAAATTGATTACGTAAAGCGTAAAAGGATGGCAGCGGGGTGCGCGGCGGCAGTGCGTCCCTTCGCCGGAAATTGCCGAGCGTTCTCGAAGGCAATATCAGTGAGACAGCAACCTGAATGGGCTTACACGTGAGGGCATACTTCGTTGCGCGTGGTCGTGCAGAGTGCGCATTTTTGGAATGTTATTGTTTATCGCAGGAGATTTCACGTTGCATTTTTATGTTGTTTTGTTTTGATCATTCCTTTAAAGTAATTTAATGATCTTCGTTGATTGTGATTAGTTTAGGAGCTTAGTTATCAAAACTAAAAAGGTTCATTTTATTTTTCTCTTTTCAGATTTTTTTTTAGCCGGTTTAATTTTTTGTTGAAAAGTTATTCTTTGAATTTTTGTGGCTAATATCTACGTAAGTAGTAGCCTCCTAGTTTGGATATCTTTCAAAATACTTACTTACCCACCTTACTTCGAATATTAATTTTACTATAACTAGCTGATACCAGCGACTTCGTCCGCATTGAACTTTGTATTTTTCGTGACGACTATTACAAATTCACTCACCCCTTCAAAAACGGAATTTCTAAAAATACTGAAACACGTATTTCTTTATTTGTAACAAAGACCTCAACACCAATTTTTATGCTCCTTATTTCAGAACTAACGGAACACAAAAAAAATAACTTTCACCCCCCTAGGAATTGCATTTATAATATCACTGAAACATATATTTCTTTATCCCTTACAAAGAACTCTAATACCAATGTTTATGACCCTAATTCGAAAACTAACGGAACCCCCATATAAATTTTCACCCTCTTTTCCCCCCCTTTAGGGGTTGAATTTCTAAAAACACTGAAATACATATTTCTTCTATTCGTAACAAAGACTTCAAATATCAATTTTCATGACCCCAACTTGAAAACTAACGGAATTCCTATACAAAGTTCCAACCCCCATTTAGGGGTTGAATTTCCAAAAACACCAAAACACGTATTTTTCATTTGTCACAAAGACCCCCAATTACCAATTTTCATGATCCTTACATTAAAATTAACCATACTTTCAACCCTCATTTCACCCCTTTAGGGTACAATTTTCAAAAACCCTGAAACACAGTTATCTTTATTTGTGAAGAAGAGCCCGAACACTAATTTCTATGACTCTAATTTCAAAACCAAGTATACTTTCACCCCCCCCTTTTCACCTCTTTGGAGATAGATGAAATATCAAAAAAATATGCTGCAAAAATGTTAGCTCTTAGGTCCAGCGGTTTGATCTGGGCGATCTGGAGATCTTATATCAGTCAATCAGTGGGTCAGTTAGTCAGGACATGTACTTATATATGTACATATTACCCCCAAACCGTTGAGGGGATCCCTCGTCTGTATTCCGGCTTCATCATCAGATTAATTCCGAGCCTCCATTATGATGTAGTGTCATCAGAACTACAAAAGTTTCAACACAATCGGTTCACAGGTGTAGTAAAATCAATATATGATCCCCTTTTTTACTACTCTTGGAAGTGTATTTTTTTCAAATTCGAATGGAACCAACTACGGATAACCCAGTACAAAGTTAAGCGTGGTAGAATCGGTTAAGAAGTAAAAATTCAGTGGGTTAACCAAAAATCGCCCCCATTTCCCTACCCTTAGGAGTGGATTTTTTCCTCAAATCCAAATAGGGCTAACTTCGAGGTATACCCTGTCCACTGAAAAAAAATCATCAAAATCGGACTACTGTGTAAAAATTTATACGTTAAAAAAAATATTCGCGTCGACTAGAGAACCTCCTCTTTTTTTGTCGTCGGTTAAAACGTTAAATCAACCAATACCCATTGACTTCAATAGCGAATGACAGTATTCCACATATTCCATAATGTTGAATACATAGATCCATGACGTTATCGTGTGAAGAATATAAAATCTCAAATTACTCAAAACTTTGAAAACTAGGAAAAAAGGGAAACCCAATACAGATCGATGCAAAATTCAATTCCATCTATTAAAAATAAAGCAACTAATGAACAACCTTTTTAAAGACAAGCTTTTATTCAAGCCGTGTACTAAAACGTATAAAATGAGTTTAAGTTACCGCTGACAATGATTTAATTATTTTTTGTTGAATTATTTGGTTTCAAAAAGCTTGTCCCGCGAAGTGGTCATAAAAGTAGGTACCAATTAATTTCATTGGACAATGATTAGTTGGTAGGTAACACTTTGTCGAAATATTCATTTAATTACAAATTCGCGCGACAGGCTTTTTGAAACCAAATACTTCAACAAAAAATAATTAAATCATTGTCAGCGATGACTTAAACTTATTTTATACGTTTAAGTACACGGCTCAAATAAAAGCTTGTCTTTAAAAAGGTTTTTTATTAGTTATTTTATTTTTTGCTTTTTAGTTAGTAGCCTTAATCTGCTCATTTTCAGTAGAGCATCGTTATTACAAGGTCTCTTCTCTGTGAGTTTGGAGCTGAAAGAAATCATGATCTCTGACCCCAAAAACTCCCACACACACTCGTCCGCCATCCTGAAGTCGCCATCTTGAATTCAAAGATTTTGTCAAAGAATTCATAATCTCCGAACCTGAAAATCCCTACCTACCAATTTTGAATAAAATATGACCATGATCAGAAAACTCGTCCTCCATCTTGGAGCAGCCATCTTGAATTCATGAATTTTGACAAGAATTTCATAATTTTCGACCCCGAAAACCCCCATATACCAATTTTGAATCGAATGGGACCATAATCACAAAACTCGTCCGCCAACTTGAATTTATGTATTTTGATAGAAAATGCATAATCTCTGACCCTGAAAACCCCCATATACCAAGTTTGAATCAAATCGGACCATAATCACAAAACTCGTCCGCCATCTTGGAGCCGCCATTTCGAATTCATGAATTTTGACAGAAAATTCATAATCTCCGACCCCGAAAACCCCCACACAATTTTGAATAATTACACCATAATTACAAATTTCGTCCGCTACCTTGGAGCCGCCATTTAGTTTTTTCTGTAATAGAAATTCCATAATGCACTGTCACCGGAATTATGAACATCTGCCAAATTAAAAATCATTCGGTCGACTAGAAGTCGGTCAAAATTCACTTGCAAGATTTGACCCTAACGAACGAACTAACAAGTGAAACTAAATAAAAGCTTGTAATAAAAAACGGACACTGAATCATTTGGAAAGTTTCTAATTGACTCAGTCATGAATACCCTGTATGAAATTGTGTCATTCTTATTACATAGTCTTGGAGCCCAATGCATGCACTTACTATGACATGAATTTGAACGTTCTGCTCTAGTGCTGTAATGCATTTTCAAAATCATGAGTGCAAACGTAGAATTTATAACTACAATCATATACAGGGCAGTCCATGTGAAAAGCAAATGTCATGTTCACGCTTCGTACACGAAGCATCTTTTGAAATGTTTGCCTTCATGATATCCCTGAAAAGAATTTCTACCCCCTCTGTCAAAACTGAATAACGTTATGTTTACTCTAAACGGACTATACAAAAATTAATTTTAAATCCAATTCTGAATCCTAGATGTTGATGAAAAATTATATACCGCATACGGGTACTGAAAAACGCTAGAATAAAATGTGTCTTTATGTATCTAAGAAAATAAAATTAGTATCTAAAGTTTTTTCGAGTTTTTCTCCCTTCAAAATTGGGTCTAGTCTAATTGAAATCGATATAGTTGTTATTCATATTGACAATAGTATGCAACACATCCTCAAACTATGAAAAACTGGGAAAGGAAAAAGTTCCTTTTCATTCAAGTGGTTCGAAAAAACATAGCTTTGCAACAAAATATATGCGGCTTTGCTATACTGCTATGTCTATGTCTAATAATCCCACAAAAAAAAAGACTTGTCAAGTTTTATAACTCCTTCTCATATTACGACGACTTCAGATCTCTAATAACGTTTCTGTTGTTACAGAAGCAACACAAAGTCGCTACCACTACCTCCAGTGCGTCACACCATAGACCACTAGTGGGGGGACACTTGCAGCCCACAACGTTTCGGCCACCCTCAGTCTTCTCGTTTTTTGGCCAAAGACGTGCTGACACTGAAACCCCTCGCCATAGCACTTTAGACAACTTTGCCCAGAAAATCGCGTATCAACCACATAATTCCGAAGTTTTTCAAGCGCAGCAAGTACTGCAACCTCAAATCTACCCAATACAGCAGTATCGCCAGAGGCAAAGGCAGTTTGTTCTTCCTGTACTGCCATCTAGTCAGGAATTTGTATATCATCAGAATCAGGGCTCACCAAGGTATGACCGAGGTCAGCTGATTCAGCAGATCCAACCTCAAGTACTGGTGCAGCAACCCCAGCAACTAGTCAACCAACAGTTTCAGGGCCTTCAAAAGTATGACCAAGGTCAGCTGATTCAGCAGGCTCACCCTCAAGTGGTACATCAAACCCAGATCCTAAGGAACCAACAGAATTATCAACAACAGCCATACGTTCTTCAAGCACAACACGCACAAGCTCCTCAACAACAATTACCAATAAACAGCGTTCATCAGAACAATGAACAACGACCTCTTATCAACTTTGGGCAACAGAACAAAGAACAACCACAACAAATCAACGGGTATTCCCCTGTTAATTCCAGCGAAAGGCAGTTTCAAGAGCAATTGCTTTATAATAATTATTTGCACTCGAAAAAGGTTCAAGAAGAGCAGTTGCGGGCTCAGTTATCGAGACAGTATAATAGGTTCGATTTGGAACGTAATCAGAATAGTTATGCTGTTTTCGGCTAGTTATTTTATGAACACTCGCTACCCAATACTTAGGGGACAAGAAAATTCATAAAAAGCTTTTATTCTTGTGCATATAGGATACAGACAATTTAGACCCTATTTTACGAAAATCTGGTACAAATACCGCGAAGAATCGGTTCAACTATTATCCTGTTTGGGTGCTGAAAATTTCAATCGGAATTGAAGTGCGATTTTCCTAATGAATATAACCATATCCAGAAAAAAACTGCAACAAAAAAATTTGCTTCTACATTCTTGCAACTCGCTTTTCAGCTACTTCTACATGTTCAAATAACTTGAGGTTAGACATCAGCATATGATTTCCGTAACAATTCACTTCGATTTTTTTTTATTTATTATCTGCTTCGTCTCAAAATCGAGATTTCTGGGGTTTTCAAGATCGCGATAACAAGTTCTAGATCGAAATTTCGAAATTCAAAGCGGTGCAAATATGATGGCAGATTTTTGACATTTATGGTCCAAGATCTTTTAGCAAATGTTTCATAGGAAGTGAATGTTATTGAATGATGTGCACCGCAGGGAACAAGATTTGCATTTTAGTTTTTTCAAGTAATTCATAAATAATATATCTTTTGCTCTCTACCACTTATATGTTATATTATTATTATATACTTCCTCTTTTCCTCTCGGGAATGTATAGATGGGGTCAAAATATCACCAGTACTTCATATAACTTTTGTTCCTAAAAGCCTTTGTTACCAAGTTACGGGCCCCTCAAATTCACAAAATGAAAAATGTTTTTCTTTGATAACTTTCAAAGTGAATATTCAAAATCATCTAAATTTTGGTGATTGACTAAACAAATGAATTCCTTCGATGAGCTTCATGCAGGAGTCAGTTGTGTTGCAAAGTCAGGAACGGACTACCCCCGATGGTCCACACCCCAAAACTTTGAAATGACAGATAAATTTTCAATAGTTTTCAACAAAATAAGGTTACGTAGACAATTTTCTGAATAAAAGTACTCGTCTGGAAAGTCGATCGGAGCAACGATTCTTAATAAAAATGCAGTTTTACTCGACGGCATCAAACCCGATCGTCCACCATTATTTGAAATGAAAAATTTTCACCGTAGAAATACTAATGCTAACGTTAATTCAACAACATTTATAACAGGGATAATACAAAATATGCTAAACTAAAGTCGTAAACAAAAAGTACAGTACCTAGTTGAAAGTTTCATTCACAATGTAGATATTTTTTCAAATGAAATATCAAGTTATGTTGATTCGTGGTATTTTTGAACTAACAAGCCACTCCACTATGAAATATCGAATTCAGTCCATATTTTGTATGTACGCGTGGAATAAGCACGTTTCGTGTTGTGTTATCTGAATCTCATGAAACTCAACATTTGGATGTTGCAAATTCGTATTCACAGCATAAATGTTGAGGAGTTTCACTGATAAGTATAATTTCATGGGAGAAAATCTTCAACCCGAAGATAAATTTAGCTGAAAAAACGCACATCGGAAGACATAACTAATAAAAAGCAAACAATAACTACAAAAACGGCTGCACATGAATAGGTGAAAAATATCTGGTGAATAAATTTATGTTCCATTTCTTCCACAGATGTTGACAAAAACAACTTGTAGAAAAAAATAAAATTAGTGTGGATAAAAAATGATGAAAATTCGTTATGAACATTGTACCTATCATTTCTATTTTCATTACAAATTAATCTTTTCGATTAATGGTAAACATCTCAGGTTGAATGTCGTCGAACAAAAATGCATTTTTATCAAAAATCGTTGCTCCGATCGATTTTTCAGGAAATTGTCCAGGTAACCTTGTTTTGTTAAAACATATTGACAAATCCCAGTCATTCCAAAGTTGTGGGGTGTGGACCATCGGGGGTAGTCCGTTCCTAACTTTGTAGCAAAACAACTGACTCCTGCATGAAAGCTCATCGAGGGAATTCATTTATTTAGTCAATCACCAAAATTTAGATGATTTTGAATATTCACTTTGAAAGTTATCAAAGAAAAACATTTTTCATTTTGTAACTTTGAGGGCCCGTAACTTGGTAACGAAGGCTTTTAGGAACAAAAGTTATTTGAAGTACTGGTGATATTTTGACCCCATCTATACATTGCCGAAAGGTAAAGAGGGAGTCCAGGGACACCCTGTATATATATATATATATATATATATATATATATATATATATATATATATATATATATATACAGTGTCATCATATCGGAAACTTATTTATTAAGGGTTTTTCGACAAAAAGTTATCCTTGGTAAAAGTTTGTGCATCTCCTAAAACTGAACATGCACCAACAAAATATAGTAAAACACACGTAATATACGAGGATCCTTAAAAAATTTAATTTTGAG
Organism: Gonioctena quinquepunctata; assembly: GCA_018342105.1. Taxonomy (NCBI): domain Eukaryota; kingdom Metazoa; phylum Arthropoda; class Insecta; order Coleoptera; family Chrysomelidae; genus Gonioctena; species Gonioctena quinquepunctata. Next base: position 135,372 of record JAFIRS010002494.1, on the reverse strand, counting down.
ACAGATGTAAAGTACCCTTATTTTGAAAAATCTCGGGAAATGTTATTTAGAAAAGTTGTTCAGCATAAAAAAATTCGTCTAGATTTGAAGTCATGGTCTTCTAAGTGAAGTTTTATTTTTTTTAAATGGGGACTACGAAAAAAACATTTGCTAAAACTATAAATGGACAACAAATATCCTGTATACGACGGTTAATTCAAAGAGCCTGTAATATTTCAACTTACACAACTATTGTGTTAACCACGGTCAATTTTTTTGAAGAGTAAAATAATTTTCAAGTTTTTGGTTATTTATTTTTTTATTTTTTAACACCCAAAATTGCTCAAAATTATACAGTATTGTAACAAGAACTTAATATTCAATAATATCAAATCACAAAACATCAAAATAAAATAAGTATTTCGGCACAAACTCATTGATTTTCCGGAGATTTTCTTGTCCAAAGTAATTCTTATATTCGCTTTGAAAACAAAAGCATTTTACATCTCAGTATGATGTCCATCCCGCAACATGCACAGTTCGGTTCTTCTGATGGGTAGATTATCGGTAGTTCTTCTATTCTGATGACTCTGAGAGGTTTGCTTCAACGTGGACGTTATCTCGCATTCGATCACGAAAGTGGTAGAATCTCATCCTGCAATCTCTTCAGTACTCTCTGCTCCTCACATTTCGAACAGTTCCCCCTTGTTTTATCATTCTTCTAATATAATCTGCATGTTTTTCCTGCATTCCAAATATGCATGATAACGTTTGGTTATTCCCACATTTAAATTTTGTTAATGGTTACCATAAATATATCTTCTGTCAGGGGAAAAATTGAACCATTACCATATTCCATTGACTTCCGCATGAATCTGACTCCTTATTTTGTTGTTTTTTTATCTAAAACTCCTGCGACATAGTGAGTATTTTGTTGTAATCTTCAGAATTGTAGAGCTCATCAGTGTCATTTCCTGTTTTTTATTCGATTTCCTCTTTTTAAACTAATTTTTTTTTATTGAAAAGTTTTCTTTTGGCAATATATATTTTTTTTCTTTCTTTTTCTTTTTTCTTTCTTTCTTTCTTTCGTTTTTTTTCTTTTTTCTTTCTTTTTCTTCTTTCTTTCTTTCTTTCTTTCTTTCTTTCTTTCTTTCTTTCTTTCTTTCTTTCTTTCTTTCTTTCTTTCTTTCTTTCTTTCTTTCTTTCTTTCTTTCTTTCTTTCTTTCTTTCTTTCTTTCTTTCTTTCTTTCTTTCTCTCTTTCTTTCTTTCTTTCTTTTTTCTTTCTCCCTTTCTTCCTTTCTTTCTTTCTTTCCTTCTCTCTTTCTTTCTTTCTTTCTTTCTTTCTTTCTTCTTTCCTCCTTTCTCGAGTGCCATTTTTCAGGGATGTCAGTAGCGATAATTTTGCTTTTTTCGATGTCGATGACTGTAAAAATATGTCTATGGAAAGGATATATTCCAGTGTGTTCTAAGAGCCAGGTTTGTATGGCAGTATTGTGAATTGATTCAAAAGCAGAAAATATTGCCACATCTAGTGGTTTTAACTTAATCGGGTGGTGAAGTTAATATCACAACACCAAGGTGAGGTCTTCTATTGTAAGATGACTGTCGTGATTGTAAAATATAAGTAGCAAAGGGTTTAATAAAGTATAACATTACATTTGGGAATAGTTCCTGATTCATCCAGCCAGAGTCTGAGTCACTGCTGGTGCTCCTGCAATCATCCATGGGTAGATATTTCTCTAGGAAATACCATTATTGATGGTATAGTATTAGCAGAAAGTGAAATAATACGGCACTAACCAACAAGCTGCATTTAATACCTCTTGGCCAATTTTGTTTTGTTTCACAACAATAGTTGTGGCAGTTTCATCTAAATTGTATCTTCGGATGCCACTATCAATATTTCTATGTCTGTTGAAAAATGTCCCGAAGATATTGAAAAATAGTCCAACATTGTGTTTGTTAAATGAAGTTTTCCCAGAAAGGCTACAACCTCTGGGTACATTGTTAATAACATTCATTTCACAATCAATTTTTTTTATGTTTATATGGTTCGTTTAGAACACATCCTTGAGCACGTTAATATAGTCAGTCGAAGCAGTCTTGTTCCGAGGAAAATATTTTCTGGTAAATTCAATTGAGTGCCATTCTGATAACAACATCATGGTTTTGTCTTTGGGTTTTAACTTATTCGAAAACAGTTCGAAACTTGAGGCCAAATCTTATAGCAGCTTATCCTATGGACACATCGTTCTGAATAACGGCATTAACTGCTGCTCTCATATTATTCTCATCAAACTGGCTCATTGGTCTTTCCTTCCACTTCACAAACCATATTTAAAAAAAAAAATAACAAACATTGTACAAACATCTTACTGCAATTATGGTATTTCTTTATATTGTGGCAACATATATCATATGTTACTGCTGAATGTGACCCATTCTCAAACAACTTGAGGTTCGAAAACATTCTAGCAAATCAAATATGATAGACAAAGACGTGTGCTCAACGTGTGCTAACAAAATATGGTACAACGTTCTACTGAATCTCTAATACCTAATAATATCTTCAGAGATGAATAACATTGATATTATTTTCTAAGTTCCCGCTTGAGCACCAGCTTCGCCTAGGAATAGAATTCAATTTCATACACTTCTTGGAAAACACGGAACCATTACTTGAACGAACTTTATTCTGACCCCATAACGTTGGCTGATCGCGCCAACAGGAAGCAAAAGCCAACAAAATAGAGAGAGAGAAAGAGACCCCATAACGTAAGATACAAAGTCTATCCATAAAGGTAGATTGGCTTGTAAACAATTTGGATAGCTGTATTAGTCTAATTAGGTCCATTATGTAAAAAAGTGGTTGATTCTGAAAAATGATTGGCCCAATTTACGAGAAAACAAAGTTATCTTCCTTAGATCGGTTATGAGTCGTCCATAACGTGTTGTGGTTTGGAATGTTTGAAATAGCCCTTTTTTTATTTGATGAACTATTGTCGATCGTTCTGTTCATTCAGAAAACGAACGCACATGGCTTTACCGATTCGACTGGTGATAGGCCAGTAGAGATAGACATGATTTTCCCAAAATTTGATAATAATTACAAAAGTTTTAAATCTTCAGTAGAGCGAAGAGTACGTTCAAATGATATTTAGTCTGATTTTGCAACCCTTTTTTTCGAACGAAAGATGTTGAAAATCTGGATTCAATGAAATTTCACATTATTATCGCGAAAAAATTTGCAAAAGTTCTGGAAACTTTCGAAGTTTTAAAAAATTGCAATTTACATCCTCTGATAAATGTTCAACCATTCAAACAAAACAGAAATGTTTGTTTTATCGAACAAAAATTTTTGTTGATCCTAATTTTTTTATGAAAATTCATAAAAGAATTCTGTGAGTACGTTTGATGGAGCATCGAGAATCTCTCGACACGTTTTCATAATGTTCTTGATTGTACATTAGTACGATTAACCTACAACTGTGTTACGTCTCAGAGTTGTTCCCCTCTTAATTTTTATTTTTTTTTATAAATCAAGGAAATATTCATAATGGATTTTTTCATGCGAAATCACAATTGGAGTAAGAAAGTCGAGTGGAAAGGTAAATTATTTTATTTAATTCAAGAAATACATGCTTGTAAAAATTAAAGTTTGAGATGTAATATCGATTTCACAAATTTTCCTTTTCCAGCAACGTTACTGTTTGATGAAAAAAATATTTACTTGCGAGATTCACAATCGATGAAGTTTTGATATCCTTACTTCCATAGAGCATCGATTATTCATTTTAAAATATCTTCGATCTATAGAGGGAAAATTTTAAATGAAGAATGATTGCACATCGTTTCTAATGCGATAAAAAATTAATGTATTCCAATAATCTTTTAGCAGAATTTAGCAAAATGTTGTACTCTTTTGATTGTTGCATTCGAAAATGTTAAGATTAAATTCATGGTTGCGTCTTAATAATTAGTTTCAAATTTTGTAGTGGTTAACTACGTAACCGTATCATTCTTCGGATGCACGTATTTTACTGGACCACTGTAGACAAATGTCGAACATATATATATATATATATATATATATATATATATATATATATATATATATATATATATATATATATATATATACATATATTATATATCTATTTGCACAATGTTCACAATTCATGGCCAAATTATTGAAAAAAAACGAATCAATTATATAAAAAAAGTTCCCTTGAACAATGACGGTTGCAAATCTCTTGCGTAACGTAAAATATTAGTCGTCATTATAACTTCAACTTGCAGAACTTCTGCAATTATTTCAGCAGTTGTGAAGATAAAAAAAAATTATATTAGTGAATAAATAGGTTCCGTTTTTCGTACGAGGTTGCAAAGTTACATACCCACTGAGACCGATATTCTCTTTATTTGCAACCTCAATAAAAAAAACAATGATTGTGTGTATTGAAAATGGCAGCGTTGATTAAAAAGTTTGATAAATAAATGTTGTTCAGAAATGGTTACAAATGTACGTGAATGTGTCAAACTTTATTTCCGTTCACTTATCCAATTTGCAGAACTTTTGTAATTTTTTTAAACAAATTAAAATGAAAAACAAAAATAAATGAAAAACCAAGGTTCCGTAACTTTTACAAAGTTGCAAACTTAATGCCTGTTGTAAAACATAATTACTATCGGTATGCCTAATTTTCAGAACTTTTGCAATTTTCAGTGAATGAAAACGTTTTTTGCAATTAAATCAATGATCCGTTCATCGCAGACTTCTGCAAAAGTTTATAGTTTGTGTTTATTAATGCACTAACATACCATTGAAGTTAGAAAACTTCTGGAATTAATGGGAATAGATTGTCTATATCTATTTGAACTTATATTTGTATTCGATGCGAACCAATATCTTTGCATCAAGGGCCTTCATAGACTCATCTACATAGGATCCTGGAATCAAAATTCCATATGTTCCTGAATTTTTGGCTTTGTGAATTTTCTTGAACTCGTAGGTAACATTAATTTTCTACTGATAATAAATTGTTAATCTATGCTAGCGAATGATAATTATGAAATTCACAGTATTTTATTTATTATATATTTATGTGACACAGTGATGGGCAGTATTATGAATATTATTTTAATTTATTTGGGGAACTATTTATCCACTGATACTGACTTCCATTAGGAATGAGAGGCATTTCCTACTAACCCCGTAAGTTCAGTCCATGTAATAAAATAATATATAAATGTATATACCTGGTATAATTTAACCTCTTGCACACCCGTGAATGCCATTTTATAACGAATTACACTGGTAAAGAATCCTGAAAAAAATTGATAACATGTTTTGTTTTTTGTCAAATTCGGCAACATTTTGGGAAGCGCCTCTCCCCTAACCTCAGCTGTCCTGATCAGAGCTGTTGGGTAACGCAATTGCCGAAGTAATAAACATTTAAATAATCCGGAATTTTGAATTGATTGTGTGGTAAATGTTCAAAAAGAGTGTAAACATTTCTTGCGATAGATATTCAATTAAAAAGTGATGAAAACAAAGAACCCCTTATATCCAAACTGGTGGATAAAGTCGGAACAAGTAGATGAGGTCAACACAGCTTTGAGGCACTTATCGAATCACAATTATAAAAAAATCAGTTGTAAGAACACAAAAGACACAAAATAATATCGGCCATCATTGCGACCTACACGTGGACAATGTTGCCAAGTGTTTCCAAGATTCTCGCATGCGCCTGTCTGGTTCTTACAACTGAACACCGAACTGTTCCGTAAGTATTTTGAAGAGTGGAGGACAAGAGAAATCACTCGTCGCGTTTTTGAATGAAGTAGTAAATTTCAATTCTGGTTGGATTCTGTACTCGCAAATCACGAGTCGGGAAATACTGTGCATATAATAAAATTAGGAAACGCATCGGGTGTTTTCGTACTAGAGATATTAACATAATATAAATTATTTTTCATAGAATGGAAAATTTTCAGAATTATATCGCGATATTAAGTACACAAATTGACTTGAAGAGATCTACAACTCCATTTTTCGAAATTGCATGATTAAGAAGTGGTAAGCTTTGGCTTCAAAATACAGTCGAACAGTTTTACATACCTATTACAGGTTTATGTTTTGCGATTTGCTCATATTATTGAATTTGAAATAAGAAATATGGAATCAAAAAAACAAGGATCTATTATATAATTGACGATGAATCAGATAACTATGTTCCACTTATAAAAGGATTTAAACTTAGATTCTCAGTATTGAAGAAATCATCTAATCCATCGCCGATGGTATAATGGATCCTTTATAAGTTTATATGGATATTGAATAATTCCATGATTATTATTCCAGATTCAATAATATGAGCGAATCACAAAACACAAACCTGTAGCAGGTATGTAAAACTCTTCGACTGCATTTTAAAGCCAAAACTTACCACTAATAAATCATGAAACTCTGAAGAAAACAAGTCAATTTGGGGCCTCAATATCGCGATATAATTTTATAAAATTGCCATTCTTTAAAGCAGTAATTTATATTATGTTAATATCTCCAGTACGAAAAAGCCCAAAGCGTTTACTCATTTTAGATAAGCACAGTATTTTTCTTGTCTCCCATTCTTCAAAATACGCACGAAACAGTTCGGTGTTCAGTTGTGAGAACCAGACAGGCGCGTGCGAGAATCTTGGAAACACTACTTGACAATATTCTTAATCTGGATCACACTAGGCCACATTATTTTGAAAACAATACAATACTATGTCTTTTGTATTCTAACAACTGATTTTTTGATAATTGTGATTCGATAAGTGCCTCAAGGCTGTGTTGACCTCATCTACTAGTTCTGACTTTATCTACGAGGTTTGTTCGTTTTCATCAGTTTGAAGTTGAATATCTATCTATTGAATATCTATAGCAAACAAGTTTAGACACTTTTTGTACATTTACCACACAATCAATTCAACATTTCACATCATTCAGATGTTTAATGCATCGGCAATTGCGTTAACTTACACCTCCGATGAGGACAGCTGAGGTTAGGCGAGCGGCGCTTCCCAAAATTTTGTCGAATTTGACAAAGAACAAAACCTGATTTGAATTTTTTGTTTTATTTTTATTATTAACAATTGTAATTCGTTATAAAATGGCATCATACACACGTCATTCACAGGTGTGCAAGAGGTTAGATTACATACTATATATATATATATATATATAATATATGGGCATATTTTCAATAGGATGTAGAACTCGCCAAAAAACATTCAAAAAATCACCTATATAAAAGTTACAAAATAACGAACGCACAAAACTCACCAATGGAATTTGTCCTAGTAGACTCCTGATGAAAATGTAATAATTTTCCACTTTAAACGTGTTTTTTCCCTCTGTATTGACCGAAAATGTAACATATATATATATATATATATATATATATATATATATATATCCTACTTTATTATAAAATCAATTCAAATAATCCAAAATCATAGCCAATATTCAACTTTTACCGACTGATCTTGAGATTATAATACATTCAATAATATTCTAGATGAAAATGTCTTTCAATTTTCACTTTGGTTCAAATGATTGGTACAGGCCTCCCTATTTCTCCACTACTTATCACAAACCTCTGGAGTAAATACACTTTGTGGGAAATCAAAAGTAATTATGTAATTGTTTCTGTAAATATAACCAACAATCACAACGCACGTCCCTGTTCACCCTTTCACAGGAACATCGGACATTAATTAATGATGCATTTTTTATACAAGAAATTTTTGGTAAGCTCACTTATTTGTGCAAGTTCTACATTCTATGAAAAAAGATGCATCAACTTTGGAAATACTCTTCATTCACTATTTAAACTGGAAATTCAACAAAATCCTTCTAAGATGTACTGTATGAAATAAATTATGATCCTAAAAATAGGATCTAGAATGTTTTATGAAGGAGCCCTTCAGTATTTATTATAATAAGCCACAGAGAGCTAAGGTATATGACAAGTCCTTACTATTAGGAATATTGGTGCTATCGGAGTAATATTCGAACTCGAAAAAAATCATGTGAATTAAACTATTCCATTATTCATTGACCAGTCGTTATATCAAAAACACACCTTGTCATGTACCACCTACGCTAAAAGACATATTATTTTGTAATAGGAATAAATCCACTGATTTATATTCATTTTCTGTGACAAATTCACCAATTTCGTTAAATCGTCTTGAAAGAGTCGTTGAGTAATATTCAAGTGACATTTCATTTTATGTATTATTTCTCAATTCATGGCCAGTTTTCACACGGAATTGTTTATTCGTGGGCAATTTATGTCTATTATTTATTATATTTAATTTTTATATTTTTCTAATAAAGCTTGTACAAACTAAAGTGTTTCTGTGTTTGTATCTTTTACACCCAATCGAAAATTCCATTATACCATTGCACAATTTTTGAAGAACTGCTCGGATAGCATTTCTATCGAAAATTTAAAACATTTCAACAAACAAAACATTAGTTGTCTCGGGACGTCTCAAACTCTAGTAACCATAATTATTGAGTTTCAGAGTTAAAAAATACTTTGATTGCTCTGGGGTACAGCGAGTGTTTTCATGTCGAGTTTGTAAACTGATCACATGACAACCGTAAATAAATTTTATATAACGAGCATGAAATGATATTAATCTTAATTAGATTGGGGAATGAATTTTTTATTGTACTTCTTTGAAAACGCCTTATTTTTGTCTGTCTTGGCAATAAAGTGAAATCGCCTTTTCCGTGTGCACGCACGGAGAAAGTTTTCGCAATCTCCCTTCATTTCCATAGCAACAATTTATGTATTGTTAGTTGGTCAATTTTCCATAATTTTACTCTAATTACATTTTTCATGTTGCCTATAATTGTTTTAAAAATAAAACATTTCCTAGTTTATTATATTTTATTTTTATGATATCGTTTTTAAAGAAGTATAATAAAAAATGGATTTTTTCGTGCATGCATGCATGACTTACACTATACTACACTATACTAAAGGAGTATTTTTAATAGAGAGAACAGGGATTCGAGGAAATTGTTAACTTTCTATCTCTCTATTATTTAAACAATTGGAAATCTAATCCAAAATTTACTAAAACTCTTTTAGAAGTTGGAAAAGTAGAAAGCCAAAAATTCCCTCAAGTTCATCGTTTATTCATCATAATATTATTGGTCGTATGGCGAATGAACATAATCTAAGGATATTCCCTTCTAGTATAGTGCAATTACAAAACAAATACTCGAATACAAATATATTCATGACAGAGTCGCCGAAAGTTTGGTTGTTCCAATAATGTTAAATGGAATTATCACATGAAGGGATCTTCATGAATTTTGGTATAAGCCATTTTCATATTAACATGTCCTGACTGACTGAGTCATCTTCACCATGGCTTGAAATTATTTTTTCTTCATGTCTGAATTTCAAATCTCAGCCGGAAAAACAAACCCTATTTTGAAACGGAACAGGTTATATTTCGAAAAGTATCGGTAATGAGAATGAAATTTTGCAGAAAGGTTACTCTCTAAGGGTATGAAGGAAGATTTGTATCTATAAAACTGTTGATTTGAAAGGAAAAGACACGAATACGCCATTTTTATATTGAATGTTTGCTTAAAAATTGTGTTTTATGTCTGAATTTTGCACCCCAGACGATAAAATATATTCCTATTATAAAACTGGTTATATATCAGAGAGTATCAGTAAAACGAGAATGGAATTTCATGAATGGGTTACATCCCAAGTTTGAGTACGTGTTGAAGGAAGATTTTTCCAAAATCAAGTTCAAAGGGACTGCAAGTACTAACAGAACTCGAGCCACCAGTTCTGGACGGGGTAGAAATTCCAATTGCACGAGAAACGAAATACTTGGGAGTCATCTTTGACCCCAAGCTGGCATTGAATCAACACCTACACAAAATAATTCGAAAAAGCACGGTAGCCTTCAATCCATGCAGAAGAATGTGTGGAAAGAAACTGGGGGCTACAACCGAGAATGATCATTCGGCTATATAGTATGGTCATCAGACCCATGATAGCATACGGTTTGGTGACATGGGGGCCGAAGATCCGAAGGCTGGGCGCCATCCAAAGGTTAGCCTGCCTGGCTGCCACGGGAGCTATGTGTCTTGCTGAACCTACCACCACTTCATGTATACTTACAAGGCGAAGCCAGCAGATTGTCCAGAGGGCAAGTGTAGACTGCACGGCAAAGTGTATAACGATCTATACAAAGAGTTGGAAGCCAACCCCATAGTGGGAATGCCATCGGACGAGATGCTTCCCAAGTATAGCTTCGAGAAAAACTTTGAAACAGACATAGCAGACAGAGAGGCATGGAAGGGAAGACCTTCAATTAATGAACAAATTGCCTGCTACACAGACGGCTCAAAAACCAAAGAAGGTGCAGGAGCAGGAATTTATTTAGCCAAGCCAAAAACAGAAGTCTCACTGAGCTTAGGTAAACATGTGACGATATTCCAGGCAGAAGTTGCAGCAATACATCACTGCCCAGAGGAGTTACTCTGGACTCTTTGAATATGGTGAGGATACAACTGGTGATCCTTTAAAATTTTGCAGATCAGTTTATTGCTAACATTAAGTGTGTTAGCAATTTGTCTTGTACTTAATTTCGGACGATCTTCAATCATATTGAGAATCTCTTCTTCCAGTGCCACCGTTCTCATTACTCGTGGACGACCACAATCAGTTGTTCGTTTTTTAAAAGATCCTCTTTCACTATGACGATGCTGAAGATCTGCAAAAATTGTGTGATGAGGTATCACGCGCCGAGGATACATCTCTGCATAGAGCCGTCTAGCTTCCAAAGAATTCCCATTGGTACGACCATACATAAAAACTTTTCAACAAAAAATTAAACCGACGAAATACGGCACTGAAAAGTGAAAAATAAAATAAACCTTCTTAGTCACAATAACTAAGCTCCTGAACTAATGTAAGTAACTAATTTTGAGTCGGCGCCAAACAAACAAGCAAATGAAATAGGTAAGGCGTAAAATGATGGCATCGAGTTGCGCGGTGACATTCTGATAATTTTTTCGAAGTAGTATAATAATCTTCGTTGATTGTTCGTTTGGCGCCGACTCAAAATTAGTTTTTGAGCTTAGTTATTGAGACTAAGAAGGTTTATTTTATTTTTTACTTTTCAGTTCTGTCATTCGTCGGTTTAATTTTTTGGTAAAAAAATTTTATTTTTCAATTTTTTGTGGCTTAAATCTACTAATTACTACCTACTTGTTTTTTTATTACTTCCAAAATACTTACTTGCCCACCTTACTTCAACTATTACTAGTTAAATAATATGATTATCTACTTTTACTATTTGTTGTAATATAAATTATTTTTGTTGTTCTGGTTAGTTTATTTCATCACGTTGTATATCATTTCATCCTCTCATAGAATATAATGATTATGACGGATGTGGAACAAAAATAATGTCAGTAGCGATCTGTCATTGTCAACTACATATGTGTGGGCCAATGTTCACAAGTGAAAAATCAATAATCCCCTATTTTTCCACCCGTAAGGGTGGATAACTCCATTCAAAATCCAAATATGAGGTATACCCTATCTATTAAAAAAAAATCATCCAAATCGAAGAACCCAGTACAAAGTTATGCCTGATAGAATCGGTTAACGGACCAGAATTCAGAGGGTGAGTGATCAATGTCCTTCATTTTGCTACCCTTAGGGGTGGATTTCCACTGAAGAAAGAATTATAGGAATTGGACGTCTCAGTAAAAAGTTATGCGTGATCATACATAAAAAAAAAATAAAAAAAAATATACCCGTCGACTAGAGAACCTCCTCCTTTTTGGTTTCGTCGGTTACATTCATTGAGTTTTGATAATGTGAGGCTATTGTTGATCAAGTAATTTTGTTGGAACCGCCGATATTATTAAAACCCGAATAGTTATTCACAGAATGACTCCCAAATTTTTTTGCTTCTGGAGCTCATTTAACATGTGTAGTCAATAATATCACAGGATAAAATTGTTTAAAAATTGATTATTTTGGTAATTATAAATTTCTAAAGTTAACAAAAGATGAAAAATTGAGTAAATATTGTCACATTTTTTCATTGATATTTCACATAATTATCAGTTTTATGACTGACAAAGGCATTTTAAGTTAATAAAAGCAGTTTTTTCACATAAGGTTGCTAATAATTTATTGATTAAAAATATAAACCTTTTTTTTTTTTCATTTGTATATTTTTTTTATATAAATAATAAATTAAGAATTTTTTTTTCTTTAAAATTACTAATTGGTTATTCTCTACCTACTAAGATTTTTTTTATTAATAATGTAATAGTTTATTTACTTAACAATTAGTTATAAACAAACTTTGATTGACATTATAATTTTTGTAATCATAATAAACTTTTTTTTCAATTGTATATTTTTTTTATATAAATAATATATTAAGATTTTTTTTCTTTAAAATTACTAATTGGTTATTCTCTACCTACTAAGATTTTTTTTGTTAATAATGTAATAGTTTATTTACTTAACAATTAGTTATAAACAAACTTTGATTGACATTATAATTTTTGTAATCATAATGAACTCTTAACCTAATACAAAAAAATAATTTTTGAAAAATTATCAACTTATTTATAAATATTTTATAAACATAAACCGTATTTTTTTGAACATGGTAGAATGCCTTTGCCAGACATAAAACTGATAATAATGATATATCAATAAAAAAAATGACAATATTTACCGTTTTTTTGTTTGAAAAAATAGCAAATTCTCGTCGGCGGCAAAAATAGAAAAAAACATCTTTCTCAAAATGACATATTTTAGTAGACTTGGAACGATTTTTCGCAGGAAACTCACTTTTCGACTAGACTAATGAAAACATGCCTAGCGACAATAGCGGCCACGACGTTTTAGATTTGAGTAGAGATGTGGTGGCCATTCCATGAATTCAAACATTTCGCAGTTTCTTGGGGGGAGGGGGGGGGGGAATTACCTCCATTACCCCCTCCCCCCTTACGCGCTTGACTTTTATTTATCTTTACATATGTATGTTTAGAACAAATCTTGCAAGTGAATTTTCGCCGACTTCCAGTCGTCCGATTACCTTGAACTTTGGCAGGTGTTCATAATTCCGGTGTCAAAGCATTATGGAATTTTTGCTGAAGGAAAAACAAAATGGCGGCTCCAAAATGGCGGACGATCTCTGTGATTATGGTCCGATTCGATTCCAAATTGGTATGTGAGGGTCTTCGGGTTCAATGATTTTTGTCAAAATTTATCAAATTACAATGGCGGCTCCAAGATGACGGATGATCTCTGTGATTATGATCCGATTCTATTCAAAATTGGTATGTGGAGATTTTCGGGGTCAGGGATTATGAAGCTTTCGTCAAAATTCATAAATCCAAAATGGCGGCTCCAAGATAGCGGACGAGTTTTGTAATTATAGTCCGATTCTATTCAAAATTGGAATGTCGGGTTTTTGTAGTCGAAGTTTATTGATTTTTTGTCAACATTCATAAATTGAACGTGGCAGATTCACGATGGCAGACGGCATCTTTAGTCCCCTCAGTGAAGAACAAGATAGCTCAAAACTCACAGGAAAAAGGCCTCAATAACGATGCTTTAACAAAAATGCATAGAAAAAGGCGTTCTAACTAAGAAGCACAAAATAAAATTTTAATAAAAAAACTTTTTGAGGACAAGCTTCAATGCATTTTTTATTTATTTGAATGGAAGCTTGTCTTTAAAAGGGTTTTTTTATTAATTATTTTATTTTAAAAATATTATTCCCCGTGCATTTTACAGTCCTATTGAACGATTTATCTTGTAGAATTGTGGATAAGGATAGCTGTGCCACCATGGAGTTATTTTGTTTCTACAATAATTACTTACTACATGATAATCGATTACGTGGAGTGGTCTCCAGGTTTCAACCAATGTTCAGTTATGAAAACTAGTTTTGAGTATCCTTGGTGTTCGAGTAAAGTATGGAGCTGATCACATTTGCTACGAACTCATTGAATTTTGACAGATTATATGGATATAAAAATATCATTGGTTACCTGGCTTTCGATAGAAAATTTTCACTTACACCTCTGTTAACATTTTCCATTCAGCATTCGAGAGAACTCTCAGACTGATGAATAAATATGAGATATATTTGTTCGGTAGCACTTTTGATGCTTTGGGAGAGAGAATGAAACATCTGTGATATCATATGGTTTTATATATCTTTTTGACGAACCATCAAGAATCGGACATTGGGGTAATCGCGAAACTATCAGTAGTATTGACTTTGTATTAACTAACGTCAATAGAGACAGCCTAATACCTAGTAACTGTGATCTTGCCTTATCGGATCATCACTCACAAACAATTATTTGGAAAAATAAAATGGAAAATATCCCTACAAACATAAAGAACCAGACTGAAGGATCTACAAAAATTAACGAATTCTCTATAGCTGAGTTTAAGAAACTTCTAACCGTTGACAGGGAATTCCTAAAAAACTTTACTACCACAACATTTACCAATACCAATGAAGCTTTCAGTGTTTTCTGACATTTTCATTGGTGCTTTGAGGCTGCATTTCCTGAATCCACAAGAAATAAAAATGATCAACAACAAAATAACAAAATCACCCTTTCCACTTCATTAAAAAGAAAAATTGATGATCTCAAGCACTTGAATCATCTGAGAAAACAGGAAAACTCCAAACATAGCAAGACCGTTTATTAGATAGCCAAGAAAGGTGTTGATAATGAAATAGGCCAGCAAAAAATAAATCATTTCATGAAAAAAGTGCAGGATTCTAATTATAAAACCAAAACTCTCTGGAATATTATAAAACCACCACAAAAAATTAAGAAAACAAATGTATAATACTTAGTCATAATGATAATACAATCAGTAGCGAAGCAGAAGTGGAAACATTCGGAGAGTAATTCTCAACAATAATTGATGAAAAAATCAAACGCATTTCCCGGAGAATGATCTAGGAAGTAGTACTACAATGCCAAATGTTAACTCAACCATGTTCTTTGAACCAGTCACTACGGATGAAGTGAAAACAGTTATAGCCTTGTTAGCAAATAAAAAAAGCACAGGACCAGATGAAGTTTCCACAAGAATTATCAAAGAATGCGTGAATATACTATCTGAAGTTATAGGACATATTATAAACTTATGTATTTCTTTTGGAGAATGCTTAGAATTGCGGTCCTTGTCCCTATACTGAAAAAGGGTGACAGTAAAACATAGAAAATTATCGACCCATTTCTTTAATCAGTATATTCTCAAAAATCTTTGAAAAAATTATATTTCGTAGAATAAACGATTACATGGAAACATTTGATCTAATGACAAAGTGCCAATACGGGTTTAGAAAAAACCACTCGACAGAAACTGCAACGTTTAACTTTGTACAACAAGTACATGTTTTAATCGATAAAAAAACATTGTGATAGGAATTTTTTTCGTTTTGAGTAGAGCCTTCGACACCTTGAATATTAAATTCGTAATAGAAAAACTATCTAACCTGGATATTCGAGGAAACATTAATCAGTTGATTGTATCTTCCAGGTGAAACAGAATGACAAAATGTCGGATAAGTTCCCTGTAACAAATGGGACACCACAAGGCAGTGTTCTCGGGCCACTGATATTTCTTTTATTCGTAAATGATCTACCGAATAACATAAGTAATGGGGCGATATACCTGTATGCAGATGACACTTCCATCATTCTTTCGAGTAAAACATCAGAAGAAATGAATAATTCCGTCAACTCAGTCCTACACGAATTTGATGACTGGTGTTACAGAAATAAACTGATAATTAACCCGAGTAAAACAGTCTGTATGGAATTTGAAAATTCATCTCGTAGCATGCATGATTTCAATTCATTTTATTTTTTTTCGGAATGAATCCTTAGTATCAACGAGCTCAACAAAATTCTTAGGAACATATAGAGTTCACATCTAAGAAGCTGAATCAATCGTATTATCTCATTAAATCCCTAAAGAATAAATTAGATACTAAATCACTGATATCAGTTTATTTTGCCAAGCCTCATTCAATTATTTACTACAACATTGCTTCCTAGGGTTTAGCTTCTGAAATAGACAGAATTTTCATAAAACTTGCTGAGACTGGTCTTTAATCTAGATTACAAAACATTATGTAGAGATATTTTTCAACAAAATAAAATACTAACTGTTGAATGTATGTTCATTTTGAAAACATTAACGTATATCCATGAAAATAGAAAGAAAGTAGAATCGAGATCAGAAACATAATTACCATACTAGGAAAAACAATATGCCTACTACCCAAAAACACCATCATGCAAAGTATGGAAAATCTCCTATGTTTGTTGGTATCCGTTTCTATAACATGTTGCCCAGCGATATAAAGAACTGTCATCTCAAGTTTTTAAAATACAGTTCAAACTATTCCTAACAGAAAAATGTTTTTACACAGTAGATGAATTCACACTTTAGGCTGGTAATGCGGGATCACTTTCATTGTGACGAATTTATTTTAATATGTTATTTATTTTTGTATTTAATTTTTATCTATATATTCATGTATGCGTTTGTTTCACAACATGTATCACATTTCATGCGCTATTGATTCATGTGTGTAAGTTCAACTGACCCCTGACCTGTTGATGTGTTCTAATGTGTTTTCATGTCATTGAATATTATTCATTTTCACACGCTTTATATTAGCTTCACTTGTATGTTTGTAACCGTATGTTTGTAACCGACTCCTTTGGGCGCGATTTTGACCCTTTTCCAGACGTACGAACGATTTGAAATTTGGCAGGCGTACATAATTCTGGTAACATGCATTGAGAAATTTTTGTTTGAGAAGAAAAAAAAGGGGCCAATATGGCGTACGAGTTTTGTGATTATGGTCCGATTCGCTTCAAAATTGGTATCTGAGGTTTTTCGTGGTCAGAGATTATGATTCTTTTGTCAAAACTGAAAAATTCAAGATGGCGGATCCAAAATGGTGGACGAGTTTTGTTATTATGGTCCGATTCTATTCAAAATTGGTATGTGGGGGTTTTTGTGGTCAGAGATTATGATTCTTTTGTCAAAACTGAAAAATTCAAGATGGCGGATCCAAAATGGTGGACGAGTTTTGTGATTATGGTCCAATTATATCCAAAATTGGTATGTGGGGGTTTTTGGGGTCGAGATTATGATTCTTTTGTCAAAATTGAAGGATTAAAGATGTCGGCTCCAAAATGGCGGACGAGTTTTGTGATTATGGTCCGATTCTATTCAAAATTGGAGAATAATAGTTGAAAAAATTAAATAATAATAAAAATAGTTTGAAAAACTGAAAAACACGCTTCAATAGGAAGCAAAACTAAAAAGTTGAAAATAAATTATAGTTTAAAAACTAAAGAACACGCTTCAATAGAAAACTAAACTAAAAAGTTGAAAATAATTTCAAATAAGTTTGAAATAAGAATACAGTGATTAACAACAAATTTATTTCATCGTAAAAAAGCGTGGGGTGCTTTTTAAGATATTTTCATAATGATTCTACTTTAACCAATATCTGTCCATGAAATATTAACAACAATTGACATCAAGCACCCCACGCTTTTTAACGATGGAATAAATTTGTTGTTAATCACTGTATTCTTGTTGAAAAGGAAAACATTCTCAATTAAATATTGATAGAAAGATTTTTCTGTGAATTGAAAAATCCACGATTAAAATGAAGTTATTTTTTGTGGATGTCTAACAGAAAACAACTACTGCGTCAATGTAACGAATGATTTCTGGTGAGTACTCTCTTTTGGAAAACATTCTTCTTTGCCTCATTCATCTTTATGAGTTCTTAATTAAGACTGGAATAGAAAATCAAATAACTATCTGAATGAAAATGCAAATTTTCAATTTCAGATTTTTTCATTTGAGTTAGGGCCTTTTCAGAATATCCATCAGATGTAGTTCAATGTCCAGCGTGGCTTTAGCCGGGAAAGTAGTTGTTTTCTGTTAGACATCCACAAAAAATAACCTCATTTTAATCGTGGATTTTTCAATTCACAGAAAAATATTTCTATCAATATTCAATTTAGAATGTTTCCCTTTTCAACATGAATACCCCACTAGAGGTTATCTTGACGATGGAAGATAGTGACTAAAGTTAATCTTTCAGTCGCAGATGATTCCACATCTGATTTTATGAACATCCTGTTTATATTTTCAACAAATCACTGTATTCTTATTTCAAACTCATTTAAAATTATTTTCAACTTTTTATTTTAGTTTTCTATTAAAGCGTGTTCTTTAGTTTATAAACTATTATTTTTTCATTTTACAATAACTTAATATTTTATACATTTCATATGTTCTTTAGAAGTATGACCTGTCCCATCTACATGATGTAGCTCAAAGGATGAATAAATATATCTATCTATCTATCACTATTCCATGAACCTATCTTGTCCACTATCTTTGTTAGTAGATATAATTTAGCAAATGTGTGCGTAATTTTATCTTTTATTTGGGTTTTTCCCTTGAAATGAATAACATTTCCTATAATCCTTCCAATAATTCTACATTTTATTGAATTCTCTTCATAATTGAATCTTTGTTACAGTCGAAGCTGAACTGTGAATTACTAAACGATGACTTGGCATTTGAGGTGCGTTGGGCAGTCGCTGGAGAAAGCATCGTCCTGCAACTTGTTGCAAAACTGGGTGAGTTGATCGAATTAATCATCTGAATACATAAACATAATCCAAGGAGAAGTAATATTTTCATAACAAGGGATTGTGAATTATCATAGGAAACTCGTTAAAAACTCACATCATAAAAACTTTTTAACAAAAAATGAAAC
This sequence comes from Gonioctena quinquepunctata, assembly GCA_018342105.1. Lineage (NCBI taxonomy): Eukaryota > Metazoa > Arthropoda > Insecta > Coleoptera > Chrysomelidae > Gonioctena > Gonioctena quinquepunctata. The sequence continues at coordinate 116,468 of JAFIRS010002494.1, read as the reverse complement.
CGACGAAAAAAAAAAGATATACAAGTCAGTAGCGTCTCTGGTCCGGGATCGAAATAGGTTTTAAAATATTCTATAGTTGTGTTGTGTTTTGATGGAAAATGTGACTTTTCGACCATGGAAAAATGAAATTATGATGATCCCATTGCCTATTAATATATACTTCCTCATCTATGGCATATTTTTTATTTCAACGTATTCTGCAATTGATAATGGATGAACTATAACTGATTTTGAGTCGGCGCAAATTGATTACGTGAAGCGTAAAATAATGGCAGCAGGGTGCGCGACGGCGGCGCGACCCTTCGCCGGAAATTTTCGAGCGTTCTCGAAGTTAATATCAGCGAGACAGCTACCCGAACGGGCACACACGTGAGAGCACATGTCGTTGCGAGTGTTCACTTTCATGTTATTTTGTTTTGATCGTTTATTTAAAGTAATTTAATGATCTTCGTTGATTGTTTGTTTGGCGCCGACTCAATATTAGTTTCTACATTAGTTTAGGAGCTTAGTTATTAGACTAAAAAGGTTCATTTTATTTTTTGCTCTTCATTTTATTTTTTCGTTGGTTTAATTTTCTGAAAAAAAGTTTTATTTTTCAATTTTTGTGGCTAAAATCTACGAATTGCTACCTTCTTCATTTGGATTGCTTTTAAAATACTTACTTACCCACCTCACTTTAATCTTAACTGTTATATTTTATAACTAGCTGGTACCAGCGACTTCGTCCGCGTTGAACATTGTTTTTTTTTTGTGATGACTATCACAAATTCACTCACCCCTTCAATGGCCGGATTTCTAAAAATACTGAAACACGTATTTCTTTATTTGCAACAAAGACGTCAAATACTGATTTTTAACTAACGGAAACCTTACATAAACTTTCACCCACCCTAGGGGTTGCATTCTTAAAAACACGGAAACAAGTAGTTCTTTATTCCTTACAAATACCTCAACGAAATCAATAGTATCATTAATAAACGTCAAAGAACAGATAGGCAGGATATGTTTCCAAAAGAAATGTGTTACTATTTCGAATTTTCATATCTAGATGGACTCTCATATAAAATTCAAAAATGTTTATCAACTGATTCTCACAAGTTTGCTTTTACAATTTGAAAACTACAGGAAAATTATTCACGCAGTTAAAAGATGAGTTACCAGCTATAAATCAGATTCAGGTGTAATATATAGTATTCCCTGTGAATGTGAGGAATTTTATATAGGGCAAACTAAACAATACCTAAAAACCAGAATATCTCAACACAAATATGACTGCTATGAAAAGAATGGAAATAAAAAAGAAAAATCAGCACTTGCTGCACATCATTTTAAATCGTTGTGCAATTTTGATTTCGATTCAGTGAAAATTTTGGAAAAAGAGATGACTTATTCAAAGAGATTATTGGGAGAAATGATTCAAATCATTCTCCATGATTATTGCGTAAATCAAAAAAGTGATACACAAAACCTGACAAAAATACACACCCCTATTCTAGAAAGGTTCAAAAGAAAAACTGATTTCTGAATAATGATACACATTTGTTTTGTTTTTTTCGTTTCCATCGTATGTAGCGCTAGAATATTCCAGGTGGGATAATCAGATGCATATTGACCATACACGGTTGTGTGTTGTTTCATTTTAACGTGTCTGTATTTGTTTATATACAATTTTAAAGTTTTTAATGTGTAATTTGTGCCAATGTGTTTTTATCGACCAGAGTTTGTATCGACTACTCAACAGTTTTTCAGTTGAATCCATGAGTAGGAAAAACTTAGTTTTAAAGGTGGGTCAAAGATATGTTATTTGTTTCAATCTATACGTGAATATTGTCATTTCAGTTTAAAAAAAGGATTACATTTATTCCGAAAGCGATAAAAAATTTGTATTACTCCCTGGTCCTAATCCCCGTTAAATCCAACTATATTCAATTCTGGGGACGATGATTCATTTATCAATACTAATTCTCATGACTAACTTGAAAATTAACGGAACCCCCATTACAAACTTTCACGCCCATTTCACCCCTCTATGGGTTGAGTTTCTAAAGACACTGAAATGCATATTCCTTCTATATGTAACGAAGACTTCAAATACCAATTTTTATGACCCCATCTTGAAAACTAACGGAATTTCCCACAAACTTCTAATCCCAATTTAACTTCCATTTCACCACTTTAGGGGTTAAATTTACAAAAACACCGAAACAGTTTTTTTTTCAACAAAGACCCCCAACTACCAGGTTTTATGATCCTAACCTCAAAACCAACTGTACAGACTTTCAACCCTCATTTTATCCCTTTAGGGTTGAATTTTCGAAATCCACTAAAACATATTCATCTTTATTTGTGAAGAAGAGCCCGTGACTCCAATTTCAAAACCATCTGTACTTTAACTTTCGCCCCTCTTCTCGCACACCTTTTTAGGGATGAAATATCAAAAAAAATATACTGTCAAAATTTTAGCTCTTAGGACCAGCGGTTTGGTCTGGGCGTTGATAGTATATCAGTCAATCAGTGAGTCAGTTAGTCAGGACATGTAATTATATATGTACAGTTCTGTGCATAAAAAAGTCGTACAGCAGTTATAGGCTATTGTGAGTCAGGCTTGTCAATCTTAATCAAACTTCTTATCGACTTTGACAAGTCTTTAACAAGTAGTGTCAAAATTTTTGTCAAATGTGTACGTGTACTACTTTTTTATGAAATCGGGAACATCATACGCAGGTTTGCACCATAAAAACCTTGTACGACTTTTTTATGCACACAACTGTACATATTACCCCCAAGACGAGGTAGCTGCCTCGACTCTCTTTCGACTCCATCATCAAATTAACTCCGGGCCTCCATTATGTTGTAGTGTCATCAGAACTGCATATATGTGCCAAGTTTCAACAGAATCGGTTCACAGTTGTAAAATCAATAAATCATCCCCTATTTTCCTACCTATGGGGGTATATTTTTTTCGAATTCTAAAAGGACCAAGTTCGAGGTATACCCTATCCATTTAACCTTTTGAGGCCTGAATTAATTCGAACATGAGGAAAGTAAAAAATAATGAGATTTGTTTTCTAGAAATGTGTTAATTAACATAAGCATTAGTTGAAATGAGATTCAAATAAACAAAAAATATAAAAATGAGACTTAAATAACAAAAAATATACAGGATAGACAGGATTATCCTGAAGGATGTGGTTACTAGTGCTAACCACTAGGAACTAAATGGTCGGAACACTATCAATTCGGCATCATAAATGTCACTGAAGACGACCAAAAATCGTTGCAATCGACAGGCAGAGTAAAAATGATGTGTAGGCAATACATTAAACACTGTGGTTACAACGTTAAACCGGTAGGAAAATAATAGGGTGGATAGTAGTAGTGTGGTTTTCAGTGATAACCAGTAGTCCTCAAAGGGTTAAAAAAGAATCATCAGAATCGGACTACTCTGTAAAAAGTTATGCGTGGTCACACATAAAAAAAATATACGCGTCGACTAGAGAACCTCCTTTTTTTGTACCCGACTACGGCGAAGCAAAAAAGAGGGTTCTGATTTTGATCGGTATGTATGTTCATCTGTTCCCTCATAAATTCTAAATTACTTATCATAATTTGACAAATGAAGTATCGTTGGAAGCGTCTTGATCGTCCGCTGGTTATAGGCTATGTGACGTCACATTAAATTGAATATGGCGCCCTCTAGAGGACATAAAGTCATGAATTAAAAAAAAAAGTTCAATGATGCCGTGTTGGGTGTCAAGCTTAATTAGCACATTTCAAATATATATATATATATATATATATATATATATATATATATATAAATATATATATATATATATATATATATATATATATATATATATATATATATATATATATATATATATATATATATATATATCTATATATATATATATATTGTAAACTGTTGCTCGCGGCTTTGCTAGCATGCACCCGATAATTGGGAATAATTTCTGAAATCACGCCTCAGATGTGAGCCAAGCATATTTTCTCTCCAAACCCACCAAAAATACATATATAATAAATACGTATTTCATTATGAACTACGGTACACATGTTTAAATTATATAAAAAAAACGTGTGTAATAATAATGACATAAGCTGGGAATACAAACAAACAAAATGTGAAGCGGCTCTGCAAATACTTTATCACGAAATTATAACCCCAAAATAATCCAAAAAAAAATATGTTCAAACCCGATTACTGAAAAGTCACGTTCTAAAAAGTATGAAATAAAAATAAGTTCCTAAACTGAAACCTGATTACTGAAAAATCACTCTCTAAAAAGTATGAAACAAAAATAATTCTCATCTGAAATTGTTATGTTCAAACTATTCAACATTTATCGTCTATTAAATAAATAACTCACACGTTATATATTTTAATGTATACAGTGCTGATCTAAAGTCCGTTCCCCCCCTACTAATTTTTGAACCACCACAACGAAATTTAGAGGGATTGAATACGAGATAAAAACCTACTTTTTCATGAAAAAATCACAGCTAAGAGTTTCAAAATGGCGGCCTAGCGCCATCTTGAAACATTTTTTTTTTCATATAGCACACCCCGTATATCATTCCATTATCGAAATCTGCTCATAATTCTCAACAGTTTTCTCTAATACACTTTACTCCTAAATTCAATTGTTTTCGAAATATTAACGTAATAAAGGTAGAAATTGTTGCTGAAATAGTAATCAATCCGACTCAGTCGACGTCTGCAGTTGCTGAATCCTGTGGAGTAAGTTCAAAAAGTGTCCAAGGAGTCCTAATAAAAGAAAAGTTTTATTCCTCTAAAATGAAAATCCTTCATGCTCTCACGGAGGATGATCCAAACCGGAGGGTTGAATTTTCCGAGTGGTTAACAAGAACAATTGAAGGAGAACGGGTCTTCCTAAAACGTGTATGTTTCGCAGACGAATGCACGTTTTATCTTAATGGAAAAGTCAACAAACAGAATGTACGATACTGGAGCGATACTAATCCGCATATTTTTAGAGAGGGACATGCCCAGTTTCCTAAAAAGGTGAATGATTGGGCGGGGTTTTTGGGCAATCGCGTTGTTGGACCAATTTTCATCAGGGGCAATCTTAAAGGAGTTCTTCACAGATGAAGAGTTTGAAAATCGTGAAATCATATTTTAGCAGGATGGGGCACCTCCCCATTTTGATGGCATGGCCAAAGAGTTCCTCGATACAAATTTTCCTGGGCGATGGATAGGTCGCAGGGGAAGCACAGAAAGCCACCAAGATCTTCGGATCTTACACCTCTAGATTTTTCCCTTTGGGGGTATCTGAAGTCAAAAATCTACGCCACTGCCAAACAATAGAAGAGATGGAACTCAGAATAATAGATACATGTGAAGAAATAGATGAACAGACTTTCATCAACGTGAGAGAAGCTATTTTTAATAGGGCACTTTATTGTCAAGATTTAAACCTCAAACATTAAACCTTCGATGAAATAATTGTTGGGGTTGAATAAAAGTGTTATTCAAAAATAAATTATAATTTTTTAGCTTACTAATTTGTAGGCTTCGAGATTTTCCGGTAAGCGGTACTGTTTATCCTTAATAAACTCTCTTTACGCCTCTCATTAGTCGAATTAATTAAGAAATTTAACTACAAATTAATAACAACGTTTAGTTAGCAAAATGTTTTACCGGAAGTGACCAAAATCCATACTTTATTTTAAACCAATTGAATATAGGAGTCAAGTGTATCAGAGAAAACTGTTGAGAATTATGAGCAGATTTCGAAAGTAAAATAATGTACGGGGTGTTCTATTTAATTTTTTTTATTGAATATGGCACTCAGCCGCCATTTTGTAACTTCTAACTGTGATTTTTTCATGAAAAAGTAGGTTTTTATCTTGTATTTAGGCCCTCCAAATTTCGTTGCGATATACCAAGTGGTTCAAAAATTAGTAGGGGGGGGGGGCTTTAGACGAGCACTGTATAATACATATTCAAAGTGATGTTCAGAGGATAGCCGTGGTCATATGCCACCTACCCTAACAAAACAATACATTCTAACAGTAGTAAGCGATCATAAGCTTTAGTGGCATATAACCACGTCTATTCTCTGAAATCACTATGAATATGTATTGCATACATTAAAATATATTACGTGTAAGTTGTTTATTCAATAGAAGATAAATATTGAAAGGTTTGTACATGACAATTTCAGATGAGAATATTTTCTTGTTTCATAATTTTTGGAACGTGATTTTACAGAAGTCGGGTTTTAGTTTATGAACTTATTTTTATTTATCGTCGGTTAAAAAGGAAGCTGAGACGATATTCCTATATACAAGGAAAACTGGCTCATTAATTTACTGAGTCACAGATTGGGAGGAAGCTGAAATTTGGCATAGTATCGGATAAAATTTGGAATACGATTATAGGAAACAATCTGACATATTCCGCTTTTATCCCCTAAAATTGAGGGTTGAATTCTGTAGGCCTAATGACTGGTACTTATATTTTGGATGTTCCAAGAAAACTATTAGTCATACTCCACAATATTTATTATGCTCTCCATCAATAGCCAAAAAACAAAAAAAAATAAGCATTCTGGAAATGTTACATCAAGGTTGAGATTGGATGGACCAAAAATAAGAAATTCAACTAAATCAAGTATAAGTTTGTTGCTCACATGGTGATTAAAAGTAGGAAAATGTCGAAATTTCAACTTTTAAAGCCTTTCATGTTTCTTATGGCGACTTTCTCGAGGGTCACGCTAATTAAAAAAGCAAGTAGAGAATGCAAACAAATACAAATATGTCAGATATCCTGTAATTAATACGCGTAAACAATCCAACCTACTATAGGTTACCAACTGTGGGATAGAAAAAGAAAAATTTTCGATAAATGTTGAGAGGCTGATGTTATGATTATGTATACCAACAATATCTAAAATATAAATGTGAGTGAATTGTCGATGAAGTATTATGAAAAATCCGAAGGTAGAAAACAATATTTTGGGTAGAAGGGACATCTGGCTAAGGATATATTGACAGATATTGCATAAATAATCATCCCAAATCGACCTGTCGAGATTTATCACAAGCTTTCCCTCGTATATCCTACAGTTAGTCAACCATAGTAGGATGAATTGTGTATGTGCATTGGTTACACGATATCTGACATGTCATCGTGTTTATTTTTGTCTTTCACTCGCCTTTTCAATCAGCGTGAGCCTCGATAAAGTCGTCATGAAAAAAAAGGGAGAGGGCGTTCGAATTTTTACCAATTTATTACATCCTTACCCTATGTGAATAACTAACTCAGCGGAGATGGGGCAAAACTGTATTCTAAACTTCAAGGCTATTAAAAAAATAAACACATTATTTTATTCAAAGAATTTTTCATGGTGCATATTTCTAAACGTGTAACCAACTGGAATTCGTAACAAGGTGCTAGACTTTCTATCAATCAGCTCTCAAATAAAAGAAAAATGTATATTTCACTATAGTGCAAAACCCAACTATATATTAGAGTATTGATCATTTCTAAAATAAAGATAAAGTAACCTGAACCATAAATTCAAGTTGAAAATATTCATCAGTTTACTGTGGTTATATTCAGTTATTGAGGGAATAACAATTTGGAGAGATATGTCAATAAAATGTTAAATTTCTCGAAAGAACTCGCTAGAGTTATTTATACAATACTACCTTGGTCCTTTTTGGAGGCATTTGACAAAAACGGTAAATATTCTTCTTTGGCAATAACTCATGTATAGCTTTTCATAGTTCGTGTCACACTGTATATATCTGCACATCTATCGGAAAATGCTTATCGATATCCATTCGTGTATTTCAGGTTGATAAACTTGAATCAACAACTAATCATTAATCACAATTAAATTGACTAATATCCTATAATGGACAAGCCATTCACCGGCCCCGACAAGTGATAATTTCGATGTCAATCACCTGAAGTTCCACATTTCACTAAAGTTCAAGGATTAAACCGCTCCTCATTTTTGAAAGATCTTGCATAGGATGTTAATTTGAATAAAATATCTTCTACAACTCCTTGACACATATTTTGTAACAAAGTTTGATGACAGTTTCATTTTTGCGGTTAGTTTATATGCTGGTATATTTTATTCAAAAGGTCGGTACACTCCCTCTTGAAAGAGCATTATGAAAGTAAACTTTCATCTGTGTCGAGTGCTGAGTTCATGATCACGAGATAATATAGTTCCCGTGAGACATAAGCTACGTCATGTACAATGTATCTAGGGATGTAGATTGTTGAGTTGAAAACAAAATCAATACAAGAGACACTGGTTAAATGAATACAATACAAGAAGTTTTTAATCAAGAATTGATAACTTTTGCATTTTATTATGATAAGTACTCTCATAAACTGAAAAGTCTTCATCTATTATTACTCCCTGCACCCAACTTGAAGCACTGAAGATGACGAAAGTAGAAAGCGCTTTGCATAACTAATAAAATATACACTTTATCCAAAACAAAAATTCCTATTTTATTCTATCATCACATTTTGCAACATAGTGAGATTTATGGTAGTAAACACGATTCTTTTAAATTTCAAGTGCTTGAGGCGGCTTATGAAACACTCGTTCTTTCACATAATCCCACACAGAAAAGTCTAAAATATTGTATTTGATTGTGAATCTTCTATTGCACATTGTCGAAAATATATTAAAATATTTGTATTTGTGAATTTTATTGATAAGCGCTAATGATGCTGCGAAGTATATATATATATATATATAGGGTGTCCCACGACGATAAAGACAGGGAATATCTCGGAACTCGAGAGTAGTAGAGAATTGTAATTTTGGGGTTGTAAATTAAAGCAATTGGTGCACCTGTTTTTGATATTATGTTACCCAATGAGCTTTTTGTTTTCGGTCACGTGACATCAGATTCACAATTATTAATGGGACAACCTGTATATTTTGGCATTTCTATGTTCTTCTCGATAAGACAATTCCAACAAACTGGCACACTTGTGGTCTAAAACGAATAATTTAAGAACTACAGGTACTTCAATATCCTTGGGCCCACGATTACGACAAACGTCTGAAACGAGCAATTGCCAAATTATTTAAGTTTAGGGTCACCCTGTATATTTGGTCAGTCCTATATTTTTTGTGATGAGTAAAACAAGGCAAAATTATAATAATCATTTATATTTTATTAACAAATCTTCAAGTCCATGATTTATACGCCTGAAACGGGAGGGTGCTTTTACAAACTATTAAATTAACTGGTATATTGCTGCTGCGGATAAATCGGTATAACCACAATAATATACTTATATTCAGCGATTATGGATGTATCAAAGTTACACTTGTCAAACTATTATAACTGCGCCCTGTGTGCGACTTCGGCAGCTCACCTAATAGCTATTATGTACCAAGTGCGTTATATAGATCCTAAGGCCCGGAAGGTAACATTCACCCGAGGGCCTTTGGCCCGAGGGATGAATGTTGCCCGATGGGCGTTAGGATCTAGTTACGCTCGTGGTGCATACAAGATTTTATTTTTCACAAAAAAATTATCTTAAACGACGTTGTTTACTTCATAAATTTCTTCTCATAGTATTTACTGCATTCTGGTCGGCAACTGAGCACAAGTGAGCTTCTATGCAATTGCCATGGAAACATTGAAGAGGTTGCTAAGGATTGTTTATTTAATAAAACGACGCTGCATTTTTGTAAGAATTGACAAGCTTGTTAGTGGGGGAAACTAAAAACGGTTGTGTTTATAATAATTATGGAGATCCCACAGAATGTGACGCTCAAAGCTGGAAAAGCGTTAGGAAATTTACTGCCTGTGAAATCCAAACACTTATACGAGAAGGAGTATGACCATTTTCTGAAATGGAAAGATGAAAACAAAGTGAATACCATAAATGAAACTGTCTTAATGGCATACTTCCAGGAACTGGTGAGTTTATCTCATGAAAAATATTAATATTTTTTATTTATTTTACATTATTTCAGTCTGAACAATATAGTGCAAATACTCACAGCTGAAATCAATGTTGATTGTTGAAGAAAATATTAATATATCAGCATTCAGTCAACTGATGGCATTTCTAAAAGTTAATTCAAAAGGATACATTCCTAAAAAATCAAAGGTATTGGAAGGTGGACAAGTATTACTTTTCATAAGAAAAGCTCCAGATGATACTTTTCTGCTACATAAAGTTGTTCTGGTAATGGGCGTATTTGGAGGCTCAAGACGTGATGAAATGGTCAAGATGACAGTTGATGACATTGAAGACAGAGGAGCCGTTTTACTGATCAAGGTACCAGAAACCAAGACCTGCACCTCAAAAAGTTTCACCATTGTTGAAGAAAGCGAAATAGGAGCCTTGAACTTAGTTAAAAAGTACATTGCACTACGACCAAAAGGATGTAAACAACGTAGGTTTTTTTTAACCTACAGAAGTAATAAATGCATTGAGTTACCTGTAGGTAAAAATACTATAGGAAGTGTTCCTTCTATCATAGCGAAATACCTAAATTTGGAAAACCCGAAAGGTTACACCGGACATTGTCTACGCCGAACGTCTCAACGCTTCTTGTTCAAGGTGGTGCTTCCTTTGAAACACTAAAATTACATGGAAAATGGAAGAGTAGTACGGTAGCGGAGAGCTATATCGAAGAAAGTATCTCCTCGAAGAACAAAATTGCTACAATGATAGCCCATTCCGTTTCCGAAAAAGAAAATGTTAACGTTCCGAACGAAACCGAATGCACATTGAGGAGTTCATCATTGGTCAACTCACAGAACTTCAAACTTGGTACTAATTTTTCAGGAACATTTGAAAATTGTAATTTCTATTTGAGAGAAAATGATTAGTCCCTTTTTTATGTACAGTTATAAATAAAAAATTTCTGAGTAATTAATTTATTGAACTACAGAAAAAAACATTTAGCGGGCGTTATGATTCATAATGCCCTCCATAACGCCCCGGGCGTTATGGGTCTGTTAATAGCAACCGTTGCCAAGGTATTATAAAGCAGTAACGATCAAGTGAAAAATAAAATGTTTTAGTTGCAAATAGTGATGGTAATAGATGTATGTAGTTACTTACCTAAATGTCCATTTCACAGTCATCATCGGTATCCAAATCAGATGAATCTTCGGTCCTATTGGAATTACTAGAGAGTCCACAGTTTGGTCAATTAAATTATCAAGATCCCACATATTCTGTTTTTCTGTTAATACATGATTCACAGCATTTTTCCAATTGTCGCTTGCCACTTTAGAGAACGATGCTAGGAGAAGTTGACGTACATCATCCAATTTAAAAGTAGTGTTGTTCCTAGCAACGTCTCCTTCCACTGGAGCCCATATGAGCTCGATAGGATTGAGCTCACAATGGTGTGGAGGTAATCGTAATACAACCAAGTGACACCCCTACAAGATATCCCTACTTCACGAGCTGTCGGAAAATTATTTTGATCGGCGAATTGAATTTTGTGAACAAATGCAACAATTATGTGATAGTAACGATAATTTTGTAAAAAAATAATTTTTCCGACGAAGCAATATTTGCTTTAAAAGGCCACGTGAACAGACAGAATTGTCGTTATTGGGCAACCGAAAATCCTCATTGGTTCAGGGAATTTCACACCCAAAAGCCTCAAAATTAACGTGTGGTGCGGTATAGTTGACAGAAGAGTTTAGTCCTTACTTCTTTGAAGAGAATCTCAGTGGTCCGAGATATTTGGACTTTCTTCAAAATGGCCTTATCCCCGCTCTAATAATGTTGTTTCCGGATTTGGAATAACCAATTTTTTCAATGAGATAAAGCACCGCCACACTACGCTATACCTGTTCGTGCTTTTGTCCAAATCGTTGGATATGTAGAAGAGGGGCGATTGAGTGAGCAGCATGATCGCCAGATTCAACTCCTCTTGATTACTTCTTGTGGAGATATTTAAAAAGTAAAGTATACGTGGATGTACATTAATGTGGATATACATTATTTGAATTTTTAATGTTTACGATATTTTTCTTTTGTAACCATCATCCATATTCACCTTGTCGTAGGTACGAATAACGATGTGCCTTTGTAATTCTGCAATAAAAAATAATGGGGGTTCATACTCTTTCTTGAGATACCTTGTATATTTCAACGTAAAGAAGTTCTAAAATATAAACAAAAATCGACGAGCTCGAGCGGGTTTCTTTACTCTCATTCTAATTTTTGTTGAATTTATCGCTACTTTACGAATTGCACTATTATATATATATATATATATATATATATATATATATATATATATATATATACAGTGAGTCTGCTTAAGTTGGCTACATATGGGAAACTTTTTTATTATTAATTTTACGAAAAAAAGTTATTTTCATAAAAAGTTCTGCATGGTCTAAAAGCCAAGATGCAACCATCAGATATCAAATTCTATCAATCTTATACGAGGTATGTAAAAAAATATGAATCTTACTCAAGAGTAAAGTAACTTTATATTTCACAATATCGAAAATTGTTATGATGAAAAGTTGTTCGGAAGTAAAAACTATGTTTTAATATGCAATTACATCCTTCTAATTTTTTTTTTTTTCTCAAATTATCAATCATTTTTATTTATTACAAACATGTTGCGTTTAAAATTAATAAGCAAATTTTCACAAAACAAAATTTATAAAAATCTAATGAACATTGACCAGTTGATAACCTTTAATTAGTTAATGTCTGTCTTGTAACATTTCAGCGAAGCATTTAAATTAATAATACCATAATAATTCATTTTGTAGTATAATTTAACGAACATTATTAGCCCCCTCAATTAACTAACGTCCCAACATATCCGCCTTCCTCTTTCAATATAGGTAATTGTTCTATCACTAAAGTTTTTCAATACCCTTCTAACCATAGCCAGAGTAATACTCTGAACGCATTCTGTAATGACTCTTTCCAAATGAGCAACATCTGAAAATGGCCCTTGAAGATACACCTTTTCCTTTAGGTAACCCCACAAGAAAAAATCGAGTGGCGTCAAATCGGGAGACCGAGGAGGCCACAAAATTTCAGAAAAACGATTAATAACTCTTCCATTAAAACGATTTTCAAGGTGTTGCCTTATATCTAACCTACTGTTGCATGGGGCACCATCCTGTTGGAACCATATTTGTTGACGTTGAAGGAGGGGAACATTATCAAGAAAATCGTCCAATTCATTACCTAAAAAGAGCAAATAACGGTCCCCATTCAAAGATTCATGAAAAAAAAGGTCCAATTATTTTATTTCGGTAAATTCCACACCACACATTTGTTTTGAATGCATACTGGTCCCGAGTTTTGATGGTAAAATTTGGATTAGTATCACTCCACCAACGGCAGTTTTGGCTAGAGACTGTTCCATTTGATGTAAATGTTGATTTACCCGAAAAAAGAATGTCTTGCCATAAGTGGATTATCTTCTAACATTCCTTGGATAATATAATAATAATAATAATGTTTATTCACGAAAGTTCAAATTTTACAATAATTGCAGTACAGATATATATTTATTGTAAGTGAATAAACAGGAAGAAAATCCGAAGCTTTAGTATAAAACTATCGCTTGTATGTGATATTAAACTCAAAACTAGTAGTATAATACTATAATATACAATGATAAAAAAATACATAGTTTGAAGCACATAAGTATATAAATTTGGTAAAAGAAGTTTCAACTGATGAATGTATAAATAAAATAGTAAATAGATATTTTTATCCTTGTGATACTTGTAGTAATTGCCAAATTTAGGCTGAATGTCGTTTGCAGTAGGTATGTTTATGATAATTGACGTGTAGGTACGTCATATTCGGGGTGTAGGTCATATTCGGGGTGTAGGATATTACAACAGAATTCAAATCGTCTATCATTATATCCTGGTCTTAACGTATGAATAAATCGGGGCTTGTATGGGTGGAACTTGTTCTTTTTTGAAATTTTTGAAACCGTATCTTTGTTAATAGGATTTTGCATCGAAGCTGCCCTTTCTCGCAAGGATATTTTAGGATGTTCGATTTCTGAAATCATTACTTCAAATTCCATGTCATCATTGGCAATCCGTTGTTGGCGTTTGTTGCTAAATTTATTTTTTACATCTCCAGAAGTCTTAAATTTTGTTAATAATTTCTTACTGTGTCATAGTGAAGATTTTTATTAAAAATTTCTGCAGCTTCACGATAAGTTTTATAATTCTCACCCACAATTAACACAATTTCAATTTTATCTTGAGTACTCAATGTTGCTGGCATTTCTACCAAATTTTATAATACTTTCTACCAAATTTCGCTAAATACAACTGATGTTTTGAATGTCACTGTCAAACATTTACTGTCTGACATTTCTTGTCAGAGCACCTAGATTACATGTACAATAATACAGTTAAATGTTCGTTGTTATTGTAGAGATGTTTCGAGAAATAAAAAAAAAATACTATAAATTAATGCAACTGCATATTTGAACGTGATTTTTAATTCCGAAAATTTGCTTATTGATTTCTAAACGGAACGGAAAGGTTAACATGTATTGATAATTCGAGAAAAATTTGTAAAAAAAGAATTTTTTCAATCGGAAGGATGTAATTGCATATCAAAATATAGTTTTTACTTCCGAACAACTTTTCATAATAACAATTTTCGATATTGTGAAATATAAAGTTGCTTTACTCTTGAGTAAATTTCATATTTTTCGACATACCTCGTATAATATTGATAGAATTTGATATCTGATGGTTGCATCTTGGCTTTCAGACCATGCAGAACTTTTTACGATGAATAACTTTTTTTCGTAAAATTAATAATAAAAAAGTAGCCATTAACAGACCCTTATATATATATATATATATATATATATATATATATATATATAGGAAATTAATGTTTCTCAAGTCATGAATAAAACAATGCTTATGGATATATGTATTGCAAATAATATTTCCCTCATATATTGAAAAAAAATCCAAAATATTGTTGACAAGCATTGAACTGATTTGTTATCGATTTTTTTTTATCACATGCGATTATGAAACAAATATTGTAATTTCAATATTTATATTGAGGGTTGAAACCAATTTGTATGATTGGTTGAGCCTATACTCCTCCAATTTCATCAATAGATTATTGCTTTTGCAATTAGTACCCATTTCATCAATATAATCCATACATTTACAAAATTGGCAATGTACAATCCGTATTCCGCATAGGTAGAAGCGAACAGTCATATTGAAATATTGTTAAGGCAGAAACAGAACGAAAAGGAAAAAGGCCCCGCCGAATTGCTGTGTTCGAAGTGCAAACAATAAAATGAAAACCCTAGCTGTTTTACAGGAATGGGCGATTTTTAATGATAATAAGCTTTTAATGGGAATGGAAAGCAAGATAGGACCAAAAAAGGGACTCTAAAAACGTTGACACAGAAATTACATCTAATGCCCCGTTGGACATTATCTCGCAAGTGCGTGGTTTTTTATATCTGCCAGATACACATAAAAAAACATTGTTAAATCAAATAAAATTTATTTGAATCAAAGAAATAAAAGTGTCGTATATGCACGACAAAATATAATCTCAAAATGAGTAAAATATTATTTCTTGGTTTTTGATCAAATTTAAAATTTCAATCAACTGAAACTAATTTGCATGAACCAACTCTATTCATAACTCGTGTTGGCAGGAATGTCGTTTCGACCATGTAATTATTTTGTTGAATCGAATAATCAGATCTACAAAGTTTGCTGAGTGCTTTACCAAAAATATTCATTCAAACAAGTATTTATTTTATTCGAATTGATAAATTCAATAAAATGTCAGTTCAACAAAATAAGCTGATCTCTCCAGTAAAAATATGCAAACATGCTGTCTCAATAGTGAATGTACTTTACACCAGACCAGGGCTGTCCAACATAAGGCCCGCGGGCCCCATGCGGCCCGAGGCTTCACTTTTTGCGGCCCGCGGAGCGGGCCTCTAAATGTATAATTTACCCTCAAATACGAAATATGACCGATCTTGCTCGATCACCCTCGAATATTCGAGAAGCCACGCGCACGTATATAAGAAGGTTGAGTCAAGCGGGACGGCAGAGTTAGTTAATAATTGTTCTAGTGTTGGGAATCAGACTATTCAATCACAAACAACAATAATAAACTTCAGTGCATTGTTTGTATGCAAGTACTATCGGTTTCCCAAAGAATATAATATGAAACGACATTACAATACGTTACACGAGAAAACGTTTCAGCAATATACAGGGGAGTCAAGAAAGGCTATCGTTACAGATTATAAGAAAAAACTGAAACAGCAAACAAATTTTTTTTTTCAAATCTGATACTGAAAACAAGTGCAGTATTGCCGCTTCTTACGAAGTAGCGCTGGAAATTGTCAAAGCGAAGAAACCTTTTAGTGATGGAGTACTTATTGAAATAATGCGGCCCTCCAAACCGCATTTTTTATTAAAGCGGCCCTCCAAACCGCATTTTTTATTAAAGCGGCCCTCGGGGCACTTGCAGTTGGACAGCCCTGCACCAGACAATTAAGTCCAGATGTCGTAACGATAATGATGATAAGTTGCCTTTGCTATTCGGTAACAATATCTAAGTCAGGGTCAGTTGTGCGAACGCTAACGCACAGAATTCAACCAATATAAAATTATCTTATTGGAATTGATATATTTCCGTTGTTTGATTCAAACAAACATTATATTCGTGTTGAAACAAATTTTCATTCAATATGAGTTGAATATTGTGTCAATAGAACATATATTCAAATCAAAGAAATGTTAGCATTGCATTGAGAAATCCATTTTGTCGCCGCAATATAATGATTCCATCAATCGAATACCCCTGTGTTTTGGGATGAATTTTATTTAGTAGGGTCACGCCAATAAGAGTGACCAAATAAATTTTGTTGAATTAACAAATCCTTTTTTCCGTGTATATTTTTCAAGAATGGGGTATTTACTTTATTCTAGGGACGCGTGGTTTCATAATGGTGGATGATCTTGTAGAATTGCTAAATACAAATTTTTCGATACAAATTGACATTCAAAGATAACATTCCAGGGATTCGGAATTCAGGACAATTTAAATTAACTGCTCCTTCTAAATAATCAATCATAGCATCTTATTTAGCTGATAAGAGGCTGTCAAATATTACCGTATGAGTGAAAGCTTTGGGTAAATCGAAGCATATTAACAAAGGACTCGAAATATAATTTAAAAAACAAAAAAACACGCTTATGTAGCAATACGTACTAAAAAGGTTGAAAATAATAAGAATAAAATCATTGACCAAAAAATTTCCTCTTATGTAAAAAAATGGTGAGGTGCTTGATATCAGTTATTTCAATATCATTATTAGAAGTAAATGAAGAGCACCCCACGCTTTTTTTGAAAGAGGAAATTTTTTGGTCAATGACTTTATTCTTATTATTTCCAACTTTTTAGTCCTTCCATAAGCGTGTTTTTCAGTTTTTTTAAACTATAATTTTATTTTTAACTTTTTAGTTCATTATAATAATAATATAATAATAATCTTTATTCAATACTAATAAATAAATACAAAGGGGGGTATGTTACACAATGAATGAAGTGAATAAAGCTGTTGGGCGATAAGTACTGTTGCACTTGTTTCGCAGAAAGTTGTAGTTATGCTATATAAAATGTGATTGATTGTGAAATACACATAATAAAAGAATGAAAAAGTTAAATATAGTATATAAAATAAAGTTAAGTTATGTTATATAAAATATTAAATGTGGTTGATAATAACAAATAAGTACGCATGTTAAACAATTTAAAAGTTAGACATAAAATACATTTATGCTATATAAGATGTGGTTGTTAATAATAAGTACACATAATAAGCAATGGAAAATTCAAAATATGCAACATAAAATAGATGTGTGCTGTTGCACTTGTTTCGTACAAAATCAAGTATATAAAATGAAATTTGAATAGAAAGTTGTGATTGATGTTGAATGCGACGTTAATCATCATCATGGAAAATATAAATAAATTTAGTATAGATAAAATACGACTTGAACAAAATACAATAAGATAAAAACAATATAAATGAGATAAAATGAGATAAGATACAATAATAATAAAATACAGTGAAAAAACGTAAGTACTAAAATTGGTGTAGCTTTAACCATAAATAATAGAAAAAATTGTTGTCTAAAACTTATGTGTGATTTTCAAAATAGCTCGAGATCATGCATCGTGGACTTGAGAGGAAAAACTCTTCCAATGTTTTTTTTTTTTTAATCTTGCTTTATTCATTATATCTCTCATTTTTCTGGTTAATTTTTAACTTTGGTGCTAAAAGGGTTGATCTTGGGGTAATTTTTTTAGTTTTTATTATTAATGCGTTCAGTTTGTTTCTGTGGATTTTGAAGTCTCTCCTCAGGTCTAGGTTACCAGGTTCATTTTGGATGTTCAGGTACATTTTTTTTTTATTAATCGATTTTAGCAGACCATTGGTCATCCAGGGTGCAATTTTGTCATGCTTTCTTCGAAATTGTCGCTTTTCTGTACACAGTTCAAGACCCTCTTGGATAATATTAATGAATGTATTGGTTGTAGTATCTGGATTATCTGAATTGTATACTGGAAGCCAGGAGATTTGTTCAAATACCCTATTTATTTTG
The DNA here is from genome assembly GCA_018342105.1 of Gonioctena quinquepunctata. NCBI lineage: Eukaryota > Metazoa > Arthropoda > Insecta > Coleoptera > Chrysomelidae > Gonioctena > Gonioctena quinquepunctata. The sequence continues at coordinate 97,787 of JAFIRS010002494.1, read as the reverse complement.
TTATTTTTAATAAAATTTAGGTATTTGTTATGTTTTATTTTGTTTTGAACATCCTTTCCCAGCATGACCTGCAGTATTGTAGAGAAGTGGTCTGTTATGTGCGTTTTTAGAACTGAGGGAATTGTATTTTCTTTCAAAATTTCATCAGCTTTGAAGAAAATATGATCCAACATGTTTTGGTATTACCCTGGACTCTGGTTGCCTCATTTTTGCTGATTGGTAGCAAAACTCATTCAGAATATTCAAGTATTCTATAGATTATTATATCTGGTTCAAGCAAATTAATGTTTATGTCACCTATGAACATGCTAAGGTCATCCTCGTCATTTTTATTATCTTCAAGAAATCTGGTCATTCCTATATTGAAATCTTGGATATTTGAATTTGGCGACCTATATAATGCCGTAATGATTATAGTATCTTTTGCATCTTTGGTAATATGAATTTTAAGTGCTTTGATGTTGTTAAATATTCCGACTGATTTGTTGGAGAATTGTATGGACGATCTGATATAAGCTACTACTCCATCATTTTGATTGTAATTACTCTCATTGTATATCACGTCATAACCATTGATATGAAAGAGGCTCAGATCTGTTATTTCTCTAGTTTCGCTCAAAATTATACAATCGAAATCAGATGCAATGTTTTGCAAAAGAATTTTGAATTCATCTAGGTTTTTTTTTGTTTTTGTTCCGAATATTCATATGCATTATTTTGAAGTTATTGTTTTTCTGGTGATCTTGGCGAGAATACCAAGTCATAGTAATGAAATTATTATATTGTCATCGGTTCTTAATACGTGAGCAAAATTTCCATTGATTCGGACGTCTGGAAGGGGGTGAAAATTAATTTTAAAGATTCTATTACCTACATTCATACCTACATACAGGTGAATCTGATAAAGCATGTATAAAAAAAACGGATCCTAAGCATTCATCTGTTTTTTTTTGTAAAAAATTTTCAATATTCTACTATTGAAAAAAACTTCCAACATCAGAAAGTCGACCTCAATGTATTTTTAAGTCAGGTCCTTCATAAAAATAGCGATATCGCACAAAACTGCTAACTGTGCTTGTTCAAAGAGATCATTTATATTCAAGTTGGAAAGAACCGGCCCTAAAAAAGTACTTGGAGATATTTCATTACGCTATAACTTCTCATAGTTCCATTGATATGCAAGCATAGTTTTCTGTTTCATGGTAACTTCAAAGAAATCATGGGCAACTACTCGAATCGAAATATTTCATAGTATATTTGTAAAATATAAAAATGTGAAAAGATCAAATTTATTTTTATACAAATTTGGAATTTTCATAAAAAAAAATCCAAACAGTTTCGAAACGTTTCGAAAGTGTATTGTTTCATCTTCATTACTATGAAGTATAAAAAACAAGAACACATTTGTAAAAATAGAATTTAGATATCACAACAATTGAAAAGATGACCTAAAATGACAATCAATCAGAGGAGATTTTTTACTTATTCACTCACATAAAGAGTGAATTCGCCATGACATAAATGTTGACAAGGGAAACATTCTCAATTGAAAATTAGATAGAAACATTTTTCTGAAAATTAGAAATTTACGTTAAAAATAAGTTATCACACGCTTTATATTAGCTTCACTTGTATGTTTGTTTGTTTGTTTGTTTGTTGTTTTTTTTTGTAACCGATTCCTTTGGGCGCGATTTTGACCCACTACGAGACGTCCGAATGATTTGAAATTTGGGAGGTGTACATAATTCCGGTGACCATGCATTAAGAAATTTTTGTGTGAAAGAAAAACGAAATGGCGGCTCCAATATGGCGTACGAGTTCTGTGATTATGGTCCGATTCGCTTCAAAATTGGTATCCAAGGTTTTGGGGTCGAATATTATGATTCTCTTGTGAAAATCGAAAAATTCGAAATGGCGGCTTTATAATGGTGGCCGAGTTTTGTGATTATGGTCTGATTCTATTCAAAATTGGTATGTGGGGGTTTTTGGGATCGAATATTATGATTTTCTTCTAAAAATTGAAAAATTTAAGATGGCGGCTTCAAAATGGCGGCCGAGTTTTGTGATTATGGTCTGATTCTATTCAAAATTGGTATGTGGGGGTTTTTGGGGTCGGAGATTGAGATTTTACCTAATTTGATAAGATTATTCCATTTTTCAATTTGCAAAAAAATAATAAAAATAATAATTAAAAAAAAACACGCTTTTATTAATAAACTACACTAAAAAGTAGGAAATAAATGATAGTTTGAAAAAACTAAAAAACACGCTTTTATAGAAAACCAGACTGAAAAAATAGAAAATAAAAAAAATGTATTTTATTTAAAAAAAAGCGTGGGGTGCATGGTATCAATAATTGTATAATACTTTACACACCTAGGGCAGTAAAGTAAGAAATGTCTCAGATCACAGGTAATTGTTGGCCGAGGTGATACCATGCACCCCACGCTTTTTTTTTAAATAAAATACATGTTTTTCTTATTTTCTATTTTTTCAGTCTGGTTTTCTATAAAAGCGTGTTTTTTAGTTTTTTTAAACTATTATTTATTTTTTGTTATATCCAACAGAGAAGAACTACTTCTCTGGCTCAAGCACGCTGGATAGATATTCCGACCCTGAGAAGAAAACATCTGAAAGGGAAAAATTTGTATTTTAAATTCCAGTCTCCATTGAGAACTCGGAGATGAATGAGGAAACATGGTTTCCAAAAAGGAGTACCCACCAGAAATCATATATAACATTGACGAAAGAGTGGCATAGCATCCACTAGGTCTTCAATACATTTTTTCTAGACGAAAATCTACTTCACGCTTCCACGGACCGGAAAAATTGAAAAACACAATTTCTAGAAGTGATTCCACTTTGCAATGTTAGGAACATTCCTTTCGGAGTGAAACTTTGAAATTTCTGTTTTTTTTTACAATTGTGCTATGTTATTAGGTATGATAGATGAATTGTTTGGAAACATGAAAATAAGAATTTGTGGAAGCGTAAAACAGATTTTAGTGGACAAATAAAATAATTAAAAAAACATTTTTAAAGACAAGTTTTTATTCAAATGCGCTAAAAAGTTTAAAATAATTGCTTTGGATGTGTGACGTAGGTTATTTCGCTCAAATTTTCAGATCGAATACAAAAGCGACAAGCTTTTGAATCTGTAACTCACGAAATAACCAACGTCATACATTCAATGCAATTATTTTTAACTTTTTAGGGTGCTTTATTGTGCTTTTTAGTAATTACGCCTTCTTCTAGGAATTTTTGTTGAAGCATCGTCATTATGTGGCTTTTTTCCTGTAAGTTCTGAGCTATCCAGTTTTCCATTGAGGAAACCATCTAAAGATTAACTCATCTACCATCCTGGAGCTACCATCTTCAATTTAGAACGGACAAAAATCAATAATCTTCGACCAACTTAATTATCTCCGACGCCAAAAACCCCGACATACCAATTTTGAATAGAAACGGTCCATTATCACAAAACTTGTCCACCATCTGGAGCCGCCATCTTGAATTTATGAATTTTGACACAAAATTCATAATCTCCGACCCCGAAAACCTCAACATACCAATTTTGAATAGAATCGGACCATAATCAGAGAGATCGTCCGCCATCTTGAAACTGCCATTTTGATTTAAGAATTTTGAAAAAAAAACTTAATCTTCGACGCCAAAAATCCCCCCATACCAATGTTGAGTCCAATCGGACCATAATTACAAAACTAGTTCACCATCTTGGAACTGCCATCTTGAATTAGTAAATGTTGATGAAAAATTCATAATCTCCGACCCCGAAGATCCCCACATACCAATTTCGAATAGAATCGGACCATAATCAAAGAGATCTTTGGCCATCTTGGAGCCGCCATTTTGATTTTATGAATTTTGACAAAAGATTCATAATATTCGACCCCAAAAACCCTAATATACCAATTTTGAATCGAATCGGACCATGAACACAAATCTCGTCCGCCATCTTAGAGCCGCCATTTTGTTTTTTCTCCAACAAAAATTGTCGCGGGAACTATGGATACCTGCCAAATTTCACGTTAATCGGACAACTAGAAGTGGGTCGAATTTAACTTGCAAGATTTGATTACAGACAGACAGACCTCGGGATAGGTGAAACTAAATAAAAGCTTGTCAAAAAATATATGACCTGATGCATGTAATGACACTCTTCCATTAATGTTATGAATGATTTCTGATGAATACTCCTTTTTGAAAAACTTTTTTTTCAAGTGTATTGATATGACTGAGGTGAATTTTCTGAGATGGCCTTGTATATATTGTTGCAATAATGGTTATATTTATGTATGTATAAATATTTTGAAGTAGACCATTCCCTTTATTATTACCTATACTTCATGTTATATAGCATTGTACTCTATGTTCTTCAAACAAATATAACGTTTTTTCTTTTCTCTATACACATGTTCGAAAGCAGCCTTTTATGGGTTAACTTCTATTTAATTTGAAATTACATGAAATGAAATGTTCATTGATCTGTGTATTCTCTAAGTCTCTTTTTTATTACCAGATGACAGGGAGTATATGTCCTTCGGCCCATCTGGTGACGATTCAAAGAACGTTATGATAGGAGGAGACGTTGTTGTGGCTTGGGTCGATAAGAAAACGTTGAAAGGATATGCCGAAGACTATTATTTGGAAGACAAATCACAATGTTCTGGTCCCACAGGCTCATGTCCAGATAATAGATTGGCGGTAAGTTGCTACCATCATTCATGAATTTTCTGCTCAGGGTAGGGTATATCCATATCAACTACGAACATCAACTACTAAGTTCAATATGAAAAAAGTGACGTTGGTTCTCATGAAGCATGCAGTTATTACCATTACTTTACAATAAGGACAGAGGTGGTGACCTATTTTGCCCAAAAAATATAAGTATAATGTAATGTATACAGAGATATAATGAAAGGAAAACAAACAAATATAACAGTTTGTGGATAAAATCACATAAGCACTGGATCATTGAAACACTGTGTGAGCATCGTATCGGTTTTAGGTAGATTTCAATAAAAATTCTACATATTGTTCCTGTCATCACAAAGCTTTAAAAAAAATTGATATATTTTCGCCATCATGGTCCTCAGAACCCAAGAATACATTAGTATATATATATATATATATATATATATATGTATATATATATATATATATATATATATATTTAACCTTCCCGTAAAAATTAATAATGCCATTTTATAACGAATTACAGTGGTAACAAATCTGAAAAAAAATTGAAACATGTTTTTTTCGAATAATTTGACTAAATTTTGGGTAGCGCCATCCGCCCAATTTAAGGTGACCTACTCAGAGGAAAATTGCCGGATGCAATAAACATTCAACTCGGCATTTGAATAATGTAGAATGTTGGACAGATTGTGTGGTAAATGTATACATTGCATGAGGAGCATATTCCAAAATTATTTTGAAATATATAGGGTGATCCCCAAAAAAATTACATACCAAAGTTATATTTTTTCTTATGGAACACCCTATATTTTTTAATATTTTTAGATACTATAGACAAAATAAAGGTGAGTTACTATCATATTTCCCATACTTAAAACTGACCGTTTCTGAGAAATTTTGAGAAATTTAAAAATACAGACCATAATTTGAAAATTGTTTTCACCCTGTAACGTGTAACGAGCTGCTCGTGATTAAATGTACTGCTTAGCTCAAAGGTTAAAGTTAACCACTACATGAAATTTTTAATGCAATATTATACAGAGTGGCGAAAAAAATTACCTCAAAATTTGGACACACATTTAATTGAATAACTTCTTAAAGTTGAATGGAACACCCCGTATTTAGTGGCGTAATTTGACGCAGAATTAGATTCCCTCCAAAACTATATTGGGGTTCCCTATACCTATCTCTTCTGCTTTTTACACGAAAGGCGTTTTTATATTTTACTTATGAGTAATTTTTTTATCTTAAAAATGAAACACTGTATTGTGATGAAATGCTCAAAAAGCGTTTTAAAAACCTTTTCATTAAGGAATATGTAGATTCGCTAGAAGCAGAAGTTTAAATTTTTGAAAATACGGTGTATCTAAAGTAAAGTGCAGGCAAATGAAAAAACTCAAATTTATTGCCATTTCTGAAATATTAAAGCATTTTTCAAAATAAGAAGATGCACGTGTCTTAATTATTGAGGCAAAATATGTTAAATTCGCTTGTTTCTTAGCAAATTAGACTTCATATAGAAATAAATACCAAAATTACAATATGGGGTTAATAAAAACATACATTTACGATTTCCTATAAAACCTATTATACTATTTTTTTAATAATAGTAGGCTCTGGCCTAGATGACGTTAATTATTATTATGAAACAAAAAGTATTTGACAGTGACACAACTTGTTAATCAAACCATTATCATTGTTTTAACTAGTTTAAAATTATTGTCTTTTTGAAATATTGTAAAATGAGAACTTATCCCCAGGAAGAACGAATTGATATGATTTTGATAATCGGTGAGTGTGAAGAAAACTGTTTATTAGCGTCAAGAGTATATGCCCGAAGGTATCCTAACAGGAGTCATCCTAACAAGCGTTCATTGGAAAAGTTGTTGCAGCTTTTCCGAAGAACAGGCAGTGTATCTTATAATAAGCAAGAACGGCAAAAACCGGTTAATGGAAATGAGGAAAATGAATATTTAGTGATGTTATCTCTAGCTGAACACCCTCACACAAGTCAGCGAAAAATATATGAAAAAACTGGAATAAGCAGACAGAGTATCCAAAGAATAATTAAAAAGTACAAATTCCACCCGTATCGCATTCAACTACATCAACAGCTTTTTGAAGAAGATTATGATCTACGACTGAATTTTTGTTTATGGGCTTTAGAAAAGTTTGGTGATGAAGAAATTTTTTTTGATTATGTGCTTTTTTCCGATGAGTCAACTTTTCATAACAACGGATTAGTTAACAGATATAACTTTCACTATTACAGTGACGAAAACCCTAATATTTTTAGAACCCTTGATCACCAGCACAGATGGTCTGTTAATGTGTGGGGTGGAATAATTGGAACGCAAGTAGTAGGTCCTTACTTTTTTGATGGTCACTTAAACGGCGCCATGTTTCTCGGATTTATTAGGGATAATTTGCCTGTGCTGTTGGAAAGTATACCTATTAATATTCGTCAACGGATGTGGATGCAGCTAGATGGTGCTCCTGCACACTTTGATAGACGTGTTAGAAACGAGTTAGATCGACAATATCCAAATAGATGTATAGGACGAGGAGGTCCACAGAACTGGCCAGTCAGGTCTCCGGACCTTACAAGTCCCGACTATTTTTTATGGGGATATATCAAAAGTATTGTTCACGATACACCGCTAACGACACCTCAGGATATGAAATTACGAGTAAGAAATGCGTTTCGTTCCATACCGCAAAATATGTTATCCAGAGTTCAGCACTCATTTCAAGAAAGAGTCCGCCTATGCATCGAGAATAATGGACACCATTGTGAACATTTATTAAAATAATAAACTATTTAAGATTCTTAATTTTTCGATAAAATGCTTTTTTTTTAAAAAAAAATTACTCATAAGAAAATATAAAAACGCCTTTTGTAAAAAGCAGAAGAGATAGGTATAGGGAACCCTGATATAGTTTTGAAGGGAATCTAATTCTGCGTCAAATTACGCCACTAAATACGGGGTGTTCCATTCAACTTTAAGAAGTTATTTAATTAAATGTGTGTCCAAATTTTGAGGTAATTTTTTTCGCCACTCTGTATAATATGTAGTGTTAACTTTAACCTTTGAGCTAAGCAGTACATTTAATCACGAGCAGCTCGTTACACGTTACAGGGTGAAAACAATTTTCAAATTATGGTCTGTATTTTTAAATTTCTCAAAATTTCTCAGAAACGGTCAGTTTTAAGTATGGGAAATATGATAGTAACTCACCTTTATTTTGTCTATAGTATCTAAAAATATAAAAAAATATAGGGTGTTCCATAAGAAAAAATATAACTTTGGTATGTAATTTTTTTGGGGATCACCCTATATATTTCAAAATAATTTTGGAATATGCTCCTCATGCATGTATACATTTACCACACAATCTGTCCAACATTCTACATTATTCAAATGCCGAGTTGAATGTTTATTGCATCCGGCAATTTTCCTCTGAGTAGGTCACCTTAAATTGGACATATATATATATATATATATATATATATATATATATATATATATATATAAATTTTATTCAGTACCATTACTCAAAAACCAGTTGACGCAGCTCAATGAGACTTTGACGCATAGTGTGCCGCCAAGACAATATATTATCCAAAACTTGAAAAATATTCAATATTTTTACAAAATAATTATACTTGATTTGATGTTATATGATTTTTTGTTGCCAAAGACAGAATTGCGTATTCGGTATACTCAACCGAAATATATATTACATATGTGGTCGTGGAAAAGAGATTTATGTTTCTTCACTTGCAGGAAAACTCGAATAACATCCGCCTCCTCAATGCAGCAATGGTAAACGGCTACTCCATCGTCACTTACCAACGCCCCCTCAAATCCTCCGACCAGTTCGACCGTCAGATCTACACGAACAATTCCCAAGCCATAATATGGGCCGTAGGTCCGCTCAACCAGAGGAACGAAGTTTCCTTCCACAGCAGCTACCTCAAGAAAACCACCCTCATAGATTTTGGACGCCCTGCCAGATGGAACTGTCCCATGCCAGAGATCGAACAACCCTCCATGGTGTCGCTTGGTTCTACAAAAGTCGTGGAGGAAGAGTACGAAGAACCTGTAGAAGCCCCAAAGAGTACTTCCAAGAAATCGAATGGTAGAAGAAGAGGTAAGATATACAGTGCGTTCATAAAGTGTGGAAACGCTCGATTATCTCACGAGTTAATTATTTTTGGAGGTGAAGTTCGGACAGGTCGATTTTCAATTTCAGTTTTCTTCTTTTTTTAACAAAAAAAATATTTTTCCCCCACTAACTCACAAGATATGACGTCATCGATATTTTTTTTAATGGAAAAGGTATATTTTCATATCAAAATTAAAAGCCCATATTTTTCTGAGTTCAACCATACCACAAACGTCATATGTAACATTTTAAGTTACAGTTTACTGAGTATAAAGGAAACAGGTGCTCATATTTCTTAATATTTATTTCATCATTTATTTTGCAATGAATACCTGAAAATCACTCAGTAGTTAGTTCAAGTATATTTCCGAACCTCAGTAGGCTATGAAAACATCCGAAAACCCTCAGTTACCATTACATTTGTCATTATTAAATTGATATTACGTGAAAATTATTCTATTCAAACGAGTATTGAACTCGATGAACCGAAAAATTATAAAAATAACACCATATATCTGTGCGGGAGACAAAACTATAATTATAGACTGCACGTGGAATGCCATGAATTTTTAAACAAAGGTTCCCAAACATAAATGTACACAGAAAATCGTACCTAATTATGAACCCCAGTAAACTATGAGTTCATCAGAAAATAGGTTGCCTATTTTTAATCGACCCTAAACGAAGAAGCGACACAGCTGCATCATCGTAGGAGAGGCAGTGTAATTATATTTAAAAATAAAATTACATCAACTCGAGATCTTATAGTGGATTATAGATTTTCTCTGTATGTGGGAATACGAAGATATATAAACAGTTTTGTAACAATGAGAGTCATTCCATTCGGGTATCCACTTCAGTATGTAATTCATGATGCGCATCGGCATCTTAAAATTGAGTTATTTTGCTCGGATCATGTTTTAGTCAGATGAATGAAACCTTTTTGTACTTCAAGTTATATTCAGATACAACCAAGTTTAAAATGTACCAGTTATTAGAACTCACACTGATGAGTTTATTTAGCAGTTTATAAGAAACAAATCAACTTCAAAATCGTAGCTACAAAGAAACCGAGTCGAACTGCATACACTGATATGTAGTTAGAAGAATTCATCCGAAATTCATCATTGCTCCAGAAGTAAATGAATAATTAAATACTGGCCGGATTTCTAAAGATTAAACTAAACATCGGTTAAATAAAAACATTTGCAAGATAAAATATCGGAAATGATTTTAGTGAAGTGATCTTCGTACCAAGTGTATATATACAGGGTGAGACTACATATTTTTTATCTTTGATTGTATTGGTACCAGGCTTTATATAATGAACATTTTTCCACATTCATACTCTTCATTCCATTGAAGTTTAATTGAACTAATCAGATGAATATTTCTTCATTTCATTAGATTTTGATAGTTGCTTGATCTAGAAAGAAGTATAATATGATTAATGCTATTCAATGCTTATGACTGAAAATTTTGTTATTATGTTTTCAAGTCCAGGAAAATATTAAAGTTGTAGTTTGATGAAGAAAAAACCAATAGCAACGACAATTGTTTTAATCCAGAAAATTTGTTTTAGATTGGTGTACATAGATAAATATAAAATTTCAGAATATATTGACAAAGCACAAAAGAAGTTATTAAAATGTATTGTACGTTTGATTATGCTACAATTGATTGAAAATCACAATGTTCATTGCTTTTAAATTATAAAACATCATAACTGATATGATATTGATTATTGCTATGATTTTATTGACATTTTATATCCATATTGTCTGGTTAAGTTATATGTAGTGGTTTTGTAAGAATTTTTATGGATTCGTGTCATGTTTTCGAAGATTGATCTCAATTATATCTTTTAAATTACAACTATATTATTATTTCTTTTTTTTTTTGATAGCTTGAGATATGACCGACTACATAGATTAAAACAAACCTCGATCATATACTGATTGAATTGCTTCAATAGGCCGCTCTCGGAGTAAATTATTTTTGTCAATAATTTTTAGTTGCACAACCCTCAGTATAGAACCTCTAACGACTTTTGTGTGTGAAAAAGATTTAGTATTGAGTAGAGTGAATCCAAATAATACAATCATTTGGCGGTATTTGAAAAAATCCTTCTCTTTGGTTTTCTAAAGTGTTTCTTTGGTAAAAGTAAATGTGAGGTTCGACAAACACTTGGTTTTATTTTAGGAGTGGTGTGTGAATTCATAAAACTCTGTATATAGCCAGGTTATAACAATGGCTGATCAGTTGTGGGGTCTGTAAGTTCTCCAACTGTCCCCAGCTATAACAATGACACTCAATTTAATGTATACTTGGAATTGAAAAAAACCTCATGGTTCAATTACAATTTTATCTGGCAACAATGAGATGTGTCGTGATGGTGAGCGGACAATTCTACGATAAGTCGAATTACATCCATATAAAACTTATACATGAACTTAATGGACACGACTTCGATAGACGCATGGAATGTTGGGAAATTATGCAAAAGTGTGTAATCAAAATAATGGCTTTGAATTGAATGCCTTATTTTCCGACGAATCAACTTTGTATGAAGAGTACCGTGAATACGCAAATTTGTCTTTACAGAAAATCCCAATTGGACGATGGCAGCTCATACCCAATATCCTCCAAAAGTAACTGTGTGGGCTGGTATTCTTAGGAATACCATTGTAGAACCACATTTTATTGACGGTACTGTGATAAGTGAAAAGTATTTAGAAATGTTGCAAACTGATGAAGTTCCATATTTAACTGCAATCTTTCCAGACATTAATCATCCTGGTCAAATAGATTCCATTATTTGGTCCACATTATGCTCTAGTGGTTAGAGATTTTCTGAATGAAACCTTTCCCAATCGCTGGATTGGGCGATGCGGTCACATTGAATGGCCTGCTAAGTCCCCAAATACAACTCCTATGGATTTTTGTCTAGGGTAACTTAAAAAGTGAAGTATACATAAACCGACCTACCAATTTGAAAGACCTTAAAGAGAGAATTCGAACTGAATTTCAACGAATTGTCAATTCTCGATGTTGTCAAACGTAACCCAAGAATTCGTCAGATATTAGTATCCCCAACCCAAGGAGCTCAATTCGAGCATTTGTTGTGAATGTGTTATTTGTTTATTTCCACTATGTACTGACTACTTTTAATATTTTCGTTGCAAAATAAATAATGAAATAAATAAGAAATATGAGCACCTGTTTTCTTTATTCTCAGTATACTGTAACTTAAAATGTTACATATGACGTTTGTGGTATAGTTAAACTCGGAAAAGTATGTGCTTTTAATTTTTGATATAAAAATATATTATCTCTGTTTAAAAAAATGATCGATGACGTTATATCTTGTATGGTAGTAAAGGTAAAAATAATTTTTTTGTTAAAAATGTAGAAAATTAAAATTAAAAATCGACTTGAGATAATCGAGCATTTCCACACTTTATGAACGCACTGTATATTTGACACATAATGATACTTTCGAACGACCATGAGTTAACAAATTCATTCCTAAAATACACCATGGATATGGAGCCTAAAAAAATAAGATAACAAAAAAGACCAACTATCCATCGAATCCATGTCTTTGCTGTTAGGCCAATCTTACTCAGAAGTCAGATATAACAACATTAAGTTCTTTGTTTTTGAAGCTGATATTTACTTCAAATTATGACTTCGTTCAATTGAGACCCCTTGGCATGCGTTGGAAATCGATCGCAGTTTATAAATATGAAAATTGATTCTTGTCGATTATGAATATCATACAATTGCATACAATCCTACTTCTGACAACTATTTAGAAAATAAGACGGGATTAAAAAAGTCAATAAAACCATGAAACTGAAATCGTAAAGGAAGGGGTAAATATCAATATGGTTTCAGAGGGAGAAAATCCACCGAAGACGCAATCTAACTCGTCATACATTTGTTTTATCTTTGTGGGAATGTTAAATAACATTTCAACTGCTGTGTGATGTATTTCGACGCACAACGGCATCCATGCACCTCATGTAACGTACAACATTAATGCATTGTGTAGCTTTCAGACGCACACCTAGCATTAATGTCTTTATAGAACATCAATAGAGATTTTTTTGACAAAAATACTACCAGGAAACTGACTGTGCCATCATACGAAAGACGGTCCGTAGTTATATCCTGTTATGTTTCCCACTCCCAACTGTCAATGCTTAATTTGTTAAAAATATTCAAAGCATTATTTTTTCTTATCGTTTTTTACTTCTAACTTGAAAAGTCATAGAGCAATTTCGATACTGTCAATGGACGAATTGTAGAGAATATGCAAATATAATGAGCCCTAGCCCAACTCGATCGGATCATTAGTAACGGAGAAAAACCGAAAAAAACAGAAAAAATCTGCGTTTTTTTTAAATTACCGCCATTTTCAAGTTTTGAAGTAGACTCTCTACGACATAGTAATGATTGATATGTACTTTATGTGTGAAAAACTGTTGAGTTATTAGTTTTGCATAATAACAATTTGATTTTTTTAATGCACTTTATTGCAGCAGACCTGGATGCGTGTTAGGTGGTCCGATTTCCACTTTTCTAAAAGATTCTGAGAGTAGAAGTATAGTACTACAAAATGACTATTCTCATTTTGAGTTAAAATGCTGCGAAATAGGTGAGAAATACTTGCAAACATGACCGAAAACCGGCGAGTGCTTGAAAGCGGCTCAGGAGTGGAGGTAAAGCAGCAGATTCATAACGGGCGCTTTCCCCACGTCTGCTGCTCTACCCCCACTTCTCAGCCGCTTTCACGCAATCGCCCATTTTCGGTCATGTTTGCAAGTATTTTTCACCTGTTTTGCAGCATTTTAACACAAAATGAGAATATACGTTTTGTAGTACTATACTTCTTCTCTCGAAATCTTTTTGGAAAATTGGAATCTGACCACCTATGACGCATCCAGGTCTGCTTCAATAAAGTGCATTGAAAAATTCAGATTGCAATTATGCCAAAACTAATGATCCGCCACCGCCTGAGTTTTTCATACATAAAGTACATAGAACTATCAAAATTGACATTAGAATATAAATTGAACATCAGTAACAAAACAAAAATAGCATGACGACTTAACATTTCTTCCCCTTTCAAAATAGGACATCTAGTCAGCAACTTTTCCCAATTTGGACACCGGCCTTTTAAAAATTCCATTTTTCGTTTTAACCTCAACGCCGCGTATTCGTCCATCTGGACCAGGAAATACTCTCACTATTCCACCCAATTTCCAAGAGCTTTTTATCATATTATCTTCCAAGACAATAACGACATCATTCTCTTTGACAGGCTCATTGTCTATCGTCCAACAATTTCTTTTTGTGAAAGTTGGAAGATACTCTTTTACCCCTCTCTTCCAGTTTTCATTTGTGAGAATTTGAACTTTTCTCCATTCTTTCCTCAAGTCGTAATTCGCTCCGAGTTGATGCATCTTATTTTGAGAGCCAAAAATTGTTGGGTGTCAGGGCTTCGAAAATCACTACTATGTCGTGGAAAGTTTACACTACAACTCAAAAAGTGGCGGAGTTATGGATTTTTTTTAAGTTGATTTTTTCCGGTTTTTCTCCGTTACTAATAATCCGATCGAGTTGTGCTAGGGCTCATTTTCTTTGCATTTAGATTCTCTACAATTCATTGAGAATATCGAGATTGCTTCATTATTTTTCAAGTTACAAAAAACGATGCAAAATTTTTAAAAAATATTTTAAATGGCAGTTGGGAGTAGGAAACATAACAGGATATAACTATGGGCCGTCTTTCGTAAGATAGCACAGTCGGTTTCTTGGTAGTATCTTTTTCTCCGAATCAGTAGAGCAGAAAATCTCTATTGATTGACCTATTATGTAATTTTCAATCATCGGCGTAGTACTGAACTAACTCGAAGAGAAAGTGCAACAGAACATATAAAAAATATATATAATTAATTAACGTTTGAATTAAGACAAACAGCGTGTAAAACAAGCTAAAATTGAAATAGCAAATTCAGACAATGAATCTTAGGAAATATGGAAAATCATAAACAAGGAACTAGGGTATGAATTTTGATGAACCATTCGGATACAACTTGTCCCAGTCGTGTACAACATCAGATAGTATAAATAAAATAAGTATCAGGGTGATCCTATCTCCTGAGACAAAAATTATTGAGACAATTCATTAAAATAAACATTAAAAAAAACATGTAGCTTGGATAAACTATCGCTGTAGACTATCTCAAATATACTTGATCTCATCGTCATTGCTTTTTGATACTCAATGGACATTATCATCTCAAACCAAAATCTTTGTAAAAATAGTAGCTAACCGTATCACTTTGTATCTCGAAATTAATAATCTTTTTTGTGAAAGTTAACATGTATTCAGGAAGGAAAGATCTACAGAAACAGCTCCTTGATATCTACTAAACCATGTTTTGAAGAAAATTGGCATTATGTCCCTTCTGTTTGAGCTATCAAAAGCTTTTTATACCATTTGATTTTGGTTCAGCTTTTCTATCCATCTAGCTATTTGGCCTTCTGGATTTTTCATCTCCAGTAGTCATTTCAGGGCCGCGTGATCGATTGTAAGAAGAAACTTCCTTCTTTATAGGTATTTGTAGAAGTGATCCACTACCCTGATTTCCTGGTGACACAGTAATTCCTTTCACGCTTATACATCACCCGGCTGTAGTATTCTGACTTTTTCATTTTCCTGGCTATCTTGCACCTCTGATAACACTGCTCCAAATCCGATATTGCTCACATCTGTGTCCAGTATAAACAGGCCTTTTTGCTGTGGGTATGCTGAGATTGGACTGCAACAAAGCGCTGCTTTCATCTTCCGAAAAGCTTTATCGCATTCGTAGATCAATGGAAGTTGACTCGATCTCCAGTCAACTTATGCAGGGGAGCTGCGATGTTGGCAAATCGTTCCACAAAACGACGGTAATAGGTACACAGGCCTAGGAAGCTCGTAACTTCGTACTTATCTTTTGGTCTCGAATAGCCTGTATTTTCTATTCGTTCGTTTGAATCCCTTCTGCCGAGACTGTGCCGAGAAATCCACTTTCTTCTGGAATAGGGTACACTTCTATGATTCAGCTCGAGTTTGGCACTCCTTAAACCACCGAAAACTTCTCGCAGATTGGCCAAATGCACGCCGGAGCATTACAGAGACCACAAGCCATAACGGTGAACTGATTCACTCCGCTACCAGTAGTAAGCGCAGTCTTTCCCTTGTCGTCTTTATGTATGTGCACTTGCCAGAATTCGCTCTTCAGGTCCAGCGTTAAAAACTATTGCGAGCCTGCTAATGTGATCAGTCGGTGATACATGTTTAAAGGATTTTCCTATGGTTATGTCTCCTTCCCGGACTGTTATTCTATCAGGGAATAAATTGGCCATTCTTACAGAGATATCTTGTTTTGTCCCAATGAGAGCTCGTGCAGATAATAATTTGCAAGGGGGTTCTTCACATGGCTGTACTATTCCAAGGCAACACCCAGGGTCTTCTAATCGGACCTCAAGAATCTTCTCAGGTGAACCAGGTATCCTGACAGTTTTGGCTAGCCGCAATCTCACAGAATATCATCTTTCAGATGTGTTGTTGAAATACATTCTTCCTCTCCAAATTTCATGGTTTTCTGCTCACTATCGAAAGAAAATCCAGTCACTAATCAGATCCATCCCAAAAATGAACGTTTATATCTGCCACAAAAATTATTTCCTATATTCGAGGGTTGATGTGATTTCCGCTTACTCTCGTAATTGAATGTAAACGGTCCTTCGCTCTCTGGTTCTAGGATACGCTGCTGACCAAAGGAACTGAGGCACCAGTGTCCATAGTGCATGTGACGTCTTCCTTGGTTCCTCTGATGGTCAAACTATTAGTGGTTCTTCTTATCCTGTTGACGTAGATCACCCTAGGGGCTCCGTTATCACTAGCCAGCATGCGCTCCGATATGTTGGCTAATTGTAGTTTTCCAATGCCTATCCAAGGACTCTCTAGATGATCCTGTCCTCGCAAGTGATTGAGAACGTGGGGGTGTTCTGGCAGGTGATGATGATCGTGTGGTACCCCCCATCCTGCAATCTCTCTCAACACATCTGAAGCTGTTTCGTCTTGAGTGGTTAGTAGCGCTGGGCACCAATTTTTCTAGTACTTTACTAAACATCTGATTTATGCTCTCACTTTGTGACTCTTGGTGAGGTGACTCTTCGAAAGTCACCGGTCCCACTTTCGGCCTTGAGATGTTGAAAGCCGCTTCCACTTCCAAGGAACGAACCAAAGCTCCACCACATTGTGTGTCAATCTCAGAGACCTTTGTATTGTAATGTCCCTCAATCCATCAATTGATACCTGCACTGCCAACGTCTGCCACGTCTGTTTCAATCTCCTGCAGACTTTCACCATATTTCTGCACTCGTGTTTCCAGCTGTGCCCAATACAGCTGTTCTCGATGTTGGTCGTCGCATCCCAATTAAAAAGCAGAAATTAGGGCTCTATTCTTGCGAGTTGTTCTTCTGGGATAATTTGTAACTTCGCCAAAGCAGGTCTCCACAAAGCTACTATAAGTGCAGTTGCCTTTTTTTTATCGTGCCATCCATTGGTCGTTGCCACAGCTTCAAACTGCTTCCGATAAAGGGACCATGGCGACTGCCCATCAAAAATCGATGGTTCAATGGAATTGTGAGATGTGGCAACCAGGTCACGATGGTCTTGGATCTTCAGTGAAGCGAATTTATTTTCTAGTTGTCTTAACTACTGCATTATTCTCTCATGCGCCACCCACACTTGTTTCCATGCTTCTTCTCGTACTTCTTCTTTCTCATACTGTGTCAACTTCTTCCATCAGTTTCATGGATAATCTGTTCAAAGAATGTGTTCTGTTATTCCCGTTCCTTCTTTTGTTCTTCAAGATTTGTCTGGAAATGTTATTGTAACCGTTCTTCCTCTTTTTGTCGGCGTTCTTCATTCTCTTCTTTCTCTCTCTCTCTCTCTCTCTCTCTCTCTCTCTCGTCGTTTCTTTCCTTTTTGTAGGCGAACCTTCTTGTTTTTCTTTCTGCCATGGTTCCTCGTCCTCTGGTTTTTCTTTCTGTCGTCGTTCTTCATCCTATTTCCTTTGTGTCGACGTTTCTCCAAATTCGTTTTTCTCCGTGCCTCTGTCTCTTCTATTCGGCAAACTGCCGCTTGATCATTTCCATAATAGCCTCCATATCGTCGTACGGTGTATTTCTCGTATTCACCGTTCACAATAGTCACTAAAAATCCTCTTTTTCGACACCAACTGTTACGAAACTGGGGTTCGATTTTATTGCACCAAAAAATGTGTCCAAAAGATTCAATGTCCATTTATTCCACTTTCGAAACACAATACAATAATACATTCTGAAAATACATTTTTTGTTGACAACTCAAAATGCACTGCACTAAATAGACTTCATCTTGAACTACTTTGTTTCTCTGTACAAAATTATCCACAAACTTATTGCCGCTTCTTTGATTCGTACGACTTATATATCGTTTTCCTTGCCTTCTCGAATTTTCGAAAGGCAGCTCTCGAATCATCGGGACCATTCGATGACGTCATCGGAAAACCCAAACGGCTGTTTACAGGATGTAGGTCAACGGCCGTGAATAACGCAGGGCGGACTCTGTTTATTTTCGTGATTTCCGTAACAATACACATTTTTCCACTCCACATAATCCTAATCTAGTGAATTGATTATGATTACTTCGTATCCTGTAGAAATGAATATGAAAATGTATGATAAGCTATGCTTAGGTGGCTTCTCTTATACATAAAAAAATTGTAGAGATCTAATTGAATTGAATAAACTCTACTCATTAACTCTATATCTTGCATTCGGCAATTGAAGACACGAGTTTATTGAGGTGTTATGTTACAATCTATTTCTTTTTGCATAAATGAAGGTTTTCTCGTATGCACCCATCTTTCACATTAATGAATAGTTGGTGAATGAAATTGTATCATCTGTAAGAACCACTTGGACACATCGTTGCTGAGCTAGTCCTGAATGGAAATAAATTACATAGAAAAAACTTCGACCTTACTTTACTAAAAAAAATTGTATTATAACACCTTATTCCACTCATGGCTTCATGTGTTCAGTGTTTTCTATTGGCTCCGAATAGCACGACAGTGATTTCCAAAATTAGGTCGAATAATTTTCAACCACTATAATCCGTTATAAAATGGCATTATACACTCGTCGTTCACGGGGATGCAACAAATTACCCTGGATACTTGATTGTCTACTGTATGCAAGACAAAATCTAAGACATTTTTCCATTATTTTATCTACACGCAACAGCAATCTTAGTACCTACACATCGAACACTAGCATTTCAGAAATCACCGCCTTATAATGCTCTCCCATTGAGAATCAAGCAAATCCCTGTTAAATTCAAACCCACTGTGAGTAAGCTCCTTATAAATGAATGTTTTTACAGTTTATCCAAATATTAGATCATATCCAGTTATTTGTCTTATAGGCTTTGAGCGATGCTTTTTCTTTAATTTAAATGTTCAATTTGGTGTGTTAAAGTTTTATGTATGTATGTTATTCTCAATCTTATATGTGATTTATACAGTAATTATTCAATTTTTTTTTATTACCTACACGCAACAGCAATCTTAGTACCTACACATCGAACACTAGCATTTCAGAAATCACCGCCTTATAATGTTCTCCCATTGAGAATCAAGCAAATCCCTGTTAAATTCAAACCCACTGTGAGTAGGCTCCTTATAAATGAATGTTTTTACAGTTTATCCAAATATTAGATCATATCCAGTTATTTGTCTTATAGGCTTTGAGCGATGCTTTTTCTTTAATTTAAATGTTCAATTTGGTGTGTTAAAATTTTATGTATGTATGTTATTCTCAATCTTATATGTGATTTATACAGTAATTATTCTATTTTTTTTATTACACCGTATTATGATCACATTATGACGTGCCACTGAATAAACTATACTGCTGGAGTTAATCTTGCGTTTCCTGTCAACTGCATCATCGTTGTGCATAATTTTTGCTCACGTCCAAGGGTAAACCTGAAACGCATTTTGGAATCAACTCAGGTTGTATTTTCTAACCAACAGGTAGCATTCGAGGTAATGCTAGGATCCAAGAAGGAAACCACGATGACTCTGACAATAGCGGAACTAGAAACAACGAACAGTCACAACCGAGAAGAAGGGCCCCACAAAGAGAAAGTGGAACAAATGCAGTGGGATCTGTGCCCCCGCCCACCCCGGTGAAAAATAGAAATGCATGGGACATTCCTGCTATTCAGTGCTATGAACCGGAAGATGGGGTGTTCTATGCGCAGATGGGACCAACAGGAGGAAAGCGAGGTTATCCCGCAATCACAGGTAATATATTTGTGAATCATCCCAAATTCTTCCAACAGAACTATACAAGATTCTATATATTTCTCCATTGAGTAGTCATGATTTCAACTTAACTGGATAAAATATAGTTATTCACTATCAAATCATGTTTATGTCTTCTGTATCTAGGACACGTCGGGTGGGGAATTTCTTGGTACATCAACGGCTTACTAATTCCTGAAATCAATGTTGTGAGAGGAAAAACGTACACCTTCGTTGTAGAAGGGGGGCTCGACCCCGAAGTATCAGCCAAATATCACCCATTTTATATCACCGATGATCCCGTTGGCGGCTATGAGTACAAAACACCAGAAGAAAGGAAGGTCAGTAAATTCACTTAATTATAGTGCATCATTCAGCTACCTCTGACAACTGCACACTCTTTCAGGATGTTCGCGTGTTTGCTGGTATTCGTAAAGCCAAAGATGGAACTGTCATACCTACAGGCACAGGTCGTTTATGCCACTGGACGCAAACCGGCGATTTAGATGCTGATGACTTCCAATCTTTCGGAGCCTATCAGCGTACCCTAGAATTGAAATGCGATCAAGGAGAACCAGGGGTTGTCCAGTGGACACCTGATGCGAACACACCTGACACCGCTTATTACCAGGTAACTTCCTAACGTCCGTTCAGTTTTTTCCAATTCGAGCATATCGATCATATTTATATTTTTCAGTGCTTCACTCACCGACATCTGGGATGGAAAATTAACGTTCATGATAACTGTGATGAACAAGCAGCTGCCAGTGAAGTCAAACCTGAAGTTGTTGCAGCACCAGCGGACCTCCTCGAGGAATTGGATTCCGACCTGGATGAAAGTCCGTCAGTCCGCATTGAAACAAGGGTAAAGCCAAATAACATAATTAAAGAAGATAAAGAAGATTTAGAATCTAAATCCACAATTTCAGAAAAAGAAATAACCTCTCCACGGTCCCCAGTTACTCTTACAATGAAAGAGCAACCAAACGTGCAACAGAGTTTCTACAATCCTTCCCATCCAAGAACTGGACCACACCTCTACATGCACGCTCTCAACCCGTACCATCCAGAACAACTGCGACATATCGAACAAAACACTCATTATTTCAAACCAAGCACCCCACTCAACACAGTCTACGAAACCACCTCTACACGCTCAGAGTCCAGTCCTTCCTTCACCACGAGTACCACCACAACCACAACAGAAGAAACTTCCACAAACCAAAACTATGCCGACGTCACCGATAACGTAGCTATTGCTACTGAAAAAAAAACCTATCTCTCCCCTCCTCTAGCACACGTTCCTCCAAATTCAACGACAACCTTATATACAGGCGACCATCACCTGCGAATTACCAAAATACCCAATGCATATGCTGATAAAAATGAGACCCCCTCATCTTGCACCAATAAGAAATTTTGGTCCTCAGAAAATGCCCTACAAAAAACATGTCAGAGCTCCTGCCAGGCTCCAGGTATCCAACTCAAGACCATACTACTTTTCCATAAACTCACCCCAAAGACCAAATATATTTGTGTCTCAAGCCTCTCCAATCATAACCAGAGCTCCGCCAATCCAAACTCAAATGATCCGCGTAACTGAAAGTGGCAGAGGCGGAGATATTAAAAACGTTGAGATATCCCCACAACAACCGTCCACCGAAAAAGAACCTGAGATACAGACAGCTCCAAGCACTTCAGCGATAGATATATCACCCCTAATGTTGATGCGTCCTGCCCACAACACAGGATTCAAGCCAGATTCCATCAAAATCGAAGGCGGATTCAAACCAATTATAACCAAAGAATTTCCAGGAGAGGATAGACAGGGATGAACCGGAAATAGACTACGAAAGCGAAAAAGGAATGGTCAAGCACTCTGAGGCTAAGTATGAACACAAACCGATCCAGGCCTTCGAACCCATGTTCGTTCCTTCGCCCACCTTCAAACCCGTCAAGGAGAAAAGGTTCAAAGTTCACAAAAGACCCGTTACCAAGAAACGGCAGCAATTCATGAAGATCGTCCTAAAACATCCCAGGGTCATGAGACAATCAGATGATGAACCTGTTGCGCTGCTGCTGAAAGGGTGGAGAGCTATTACTTGCCTCCCCTCAACCAAAAACCACCTGTGATACAGTACAGGAACCCTCAATATCGACATAGAACTTCCGGATATAGATTCACCCCGACGTAGTAGTCACCTACGATGGAAAGAGAGTTTCTGGACAAAGTCTGACAGCCAAACTTTCAGACAGATCCTCCATTTTGGACAGAAGAATATCGAAAGCTTCAGCTTTTCTTACGGCTAGGCCTCAGTTTGGACAGTTCAAAGGGGAGCTACCCCCCTTGAATATTGATTTCATCAACAAGAATGCTGCGCATCTCCGGTCGAACGTTGGCGTGCTTAGTCGCGATTTGGATACTCCGGCTTTACCAGCAGAATCTGGGTTACCGCAGGGTTCTACTCGATTGACCAGGGTGGGTGGATTCGATGGGAAGCGGAGGAAAAGAGCTGCACATCATACACCGGAGCACACAGCTCAACAGGAGGAGGAAAAGAGCAGGAATGGTACTCAAAAAAATTCTTCGGCTAGCATAGAACTTTCTATGAAAGTGTATTTCTGGATAATGGTACTTCCGCTTTTTCTGAAACCTCTCATCTCTTTCTGAAAATAATTATCATCCATGACATAATGATTTTTTCTACTGAATTTCGTAAACAATATATAAAATATTGCGCTAAAATAATATTTTAAAGAATAAAAACTGAAACAGTTTATCTTCAATTTTTCTATCTCATACTGAATATTCCCTATATGTAGTTCATTTTCAACTTATTCCTGCTGAATCTTCCGCAATGACCATGCATTTTTTTTTATTATTTAAATATTTGAAATCCGTTGATTATTCTGTAAATAATTATGTTAGGTGTTTTTATTAAAGTTTTTTTAGTAAACCATGTATTGTCTTCTATGTTAATAACCCCTCCTAAGCTTATAACTGGTTTTTCCTTCTCAGATCAAACGTTAAACAATACCTGAAAAATATGAAATGGCCGCATGACGCCCAATTAGCGCCGCCGCACACTTAGGCAAATTCGTTGAAGTGCGATAAAAATCAAATGTTTTGTAATATGAAGTATGAAGGTAATAGACATTAGATTAGTGGTATAAAATAAAACTAATAGTTATTTGTGCAACCAGTTGGGAAAAGCATTATTTTTCGTAATGAGCGAATTCAAAAGAAAGCGAGTTACGAAAAATAGGGTTTTCAACGTGTTTCACACAATATTTTTTCTTATTTTGATATGTAATCTTTTAATGCAAGTTAAAAATATTGAAAATATATATTTGAAAAAACTGAAGAACACGCTTTTAACGCACTAAAAATGCAGCATGGGGTGCTTTTTGGTTACGTATCTTTGAGAAATATAATACTTTTAAGAGTAAACCACCTCATTTTAGCAATGCTGAAATTTTAAGTATGAATAGTGTGATATGTAGTTGAGAACGTATGCGTACTATCTAGCTTGAAAGCGGTGCCCTTTTAAAGGTATCAGGTACAAAAGTACATAAAAAATTTTCTTACTTACGTTAAAATATGGTAATGCGTTTGGCAATTAATATCGTCCAGTTAGCCGAGCGGTCTAAGGCGTCTAAGCTCTGGATCTCAAAAGTTTGGGAGGGTTTGAATCCCAACGCCTGACGATTTTTTTTATTTTTGACTTTGAAATTGAGAACCACGAGAAATGATCTAGTTTTGGGATAAATATTCAAATAAAAAAAATTAAAAATCATTTCCCAATTTCGGTGGGAAAAATTTAAAAAAAAAGCCGTCAGGCGTGGGGATTCGAACTCTCGCCAGTTTTTGATATCAGAACTTAGATCTTGCGCCTTAGACCGCTTGGCCAACTGGACGATAATAATTGTCAAACGCATTACCATACTTCAACGTAAGTTAGAAAGTTTTTTATGTACTTTTTTACTTTTTAGTGCGTTAAAAGCGTGTTCTCATCCTTGGAGAGACTTCCATGGAAAAAACAGAAATCAATGCTACATAGAAAACTACGTTGTCAGCTGGGGTCAATATCACCAATTATTCAAATTATGTTATTAATATTTATAATTAGTTTTTACCATAAATATTATGTATTGAATTCGAATAAAATTTACTCTCCATAATATGTACTCAGAATATAATAAAAATGAAGTACAAGTAGTTTGGCCTTAAAATTATAAGAAATTTTATTCCTGTATTTTTTGCAACTGGTGGTGAAATTTACTTTCCATCACCAGTTGTGAAAAATTTTACTTTTCGCAACTGGTTGATAACGTCAACGAGTTTTGAAAACTGTCACTTTAAATGTCAAAATTAGAAAGAATATGTTTGTGCGAAGGAAAGGTTCCCCAACTTTTTCTCAGAATTATTCAAACTCTCGTCGCTTGAGTCACTGTTCTCGCTGGGACCAGTACTTTTCCTCATATAAACAAACTCTTTTGCAGACTTGGATTTGACTAAAAAAAATCAAAATCAGATCAAAAATAGCATGATAGATGACCTTAAAGGAATATCTGCATGGCTTATATCACATAAATTATCATTAAATTTTGAAAAATTGTAATTTATGTTCATAACAAAAAGATCCTCGAACATTGATGTGAAATGTCCCATTAAATTCAGCAATGAAAGTATAAAATAGGTACTCTTCCAATCTGAAATTATTGGGACTATATATAGATGGGAGTTGGTCCAAACAAATTGAACTATTAAGGAAACGACTATCCCCTATTATTGGAATTTTTTCAAATTAAGAAATTTTGTATTTATTGAATATCTCAAAACCATTTATTTTACCTTGATTTACTCTGAATTACAATATTCAATTTCTGTTTGGGGTTCAGCTAGTCATTCTTTGCTCAAGACAAATTTTGGACAAAAATCAATTCATTACAATGATCTACCGGAACTTTTGAAACAACATATGGCAAAATACGATAGGAGATAATTGATTTTTCACTTGTGAACTTGGCACACATATGTAGTTGACAATGACAGATCGCTATTGTCATTATTTTTGTTCTCCTACATCCGTCACAATCATTATTAACCGACTAAATCAAAAAGAGTAGGTTCTCCAGTTGACGCGTATATTTTTTTTTATGTATGACCACGCATAACTTTTTACAGAGTAGTTCGATTTTTATGATTATTTTTTCATTGGATATGGTATAATTCGAAGTTGGTCCCATTTGAATTTAAAAAAAATCCTCCCCTAAGGCAAGCAAAATGGAGGATATTGATCGTTCACCCTCTGAATTTTGGTTCGTTAACCGATTCGATCAGGCATAACTTTGTACTAGGTGGTCCGATTTGGATGATTCTTTTTTTATTAGATAGTGTATACCTCATAATTGATCATATTTGAATTTGGAATAAATAATCCACTCCTACGGGTATAAAAATAGGGATGATTTATTTTTCACTTGTGAACATTGGCACACATATGTAGTTGACATTGACAGATTGATATTGTCATTATTTTTGTTCTCCTACATCCGTCGCAATAATAACATTCCATGAAAGGATGGAATTATATACAAAGTGCTGAAATAAACTAACCAGAACTATCGAAAATAATGTATATTATATAACAATAAATAATTAAAGTAGATAATCATATTTATCTGTTAATAGTTGAAGTAAGGTGGGAAGATTTTGGAGGTAATCAAAAATTAAATGGTAGGTAATAGATTTCAAGACAAAAAATTCAAAAAAAAAACATTTTAACAAAAAATTAAAGCGACGAAAAACGGAACTGAAAAGCAAAAAATAAAATAAACCTTAGTCTTAATAACTAAGCTCCTAAACTAATGTAAGTAACTAATTTTGAGTCGGCGCCAAAAAACAAGCAAATGAGTTGGGTGAAGCGTAAAATGATGGCATCGAGATGCGCGGTGACATTTTGATAATTTTTTTGAAGTAATTTAATGATCTTCGTTGATTGTTTGTTTGGCGCCGACTCAAAATTAGTTACTTACATTATTTTAGGAGCTTAGTTTTTTAAACTAAGAAGGTTTTTTTTTCTTGTTAGATGAGATGTTTAATAAACTCCATATTAGTTCATCACTTGTTTCAATATTCTTCCTCTCTTGCAGTTATATTAATGCAAAGTATTCTGATCTTAATACTTTTGCTGCAGCAACACACATGTGTAGTTCAATCCCTGTATAATATATAATTTAATTATGTGCTCAAGAGGTCTATCAACTTAGGTCATGAATAACGCGATATGGCTGTTATCTTTCTTTGTACTGTTGTAACAGGGCTAAATTGGCTTTAGACCCATTTCCCTGTTTTATATAGAAAAAAAATGATAATACCTTTAACTTTACCAGACAAGGAGAAATTTATCTTTTCATAACTTTCTCGACGCTGTCACCCCTGTAATACTATAGCCACTTCAGTAAAAATGAATAACAATGATCTTCATAAAAAAAATGTCCCGCTGATGTCACCATTTATAACGGAGAGCCTGTCTATCGACAGTTCTCTGTTTCACCATTTTTTCAATAATTTTGGAAAGGAATATTCATACTTACTAACCATATCTTTCTCTGATGTCCACCTTGGAAAGAACCTGCCCTTATTTTCATATATATTTATATATGTTTGCCCTAACCAAAATGAGCTCTTTCTTTCGCTCTATTGAATACAATAAATCTAATAAAGGGCTCTAACACTGTCACCAATAAGTTGTTTTTAAAATTTTTTACATCAATTTCTTTTTTCACTGATTTTATCACCTTCTAGTCCAAAAGAGCTAGAATTCGGCTCAAAGCCATTGATGAGTCTTTGGTGATTTTTTTTTCATAAAAGTTCTTAAGGAGGTTGTAAACTCTACTACAATAAAAATACCGAATTAATTATTAATCACCATATAATGAGAAAAAAAAAATACATTTTTTTTCAAAACATCTTTAAAATGCACCTTTTTTTTGTATTGAAAGAAGAGCTCGAAATAAGGTCAACTCAAATATTCAACTTTATAGGACTTATCAAATCCTATTTATAATAATTTTCAAACATTATATTTGATGTTCATGGGCCCAACACCCAAAATGCGTGAAATATATCCCTCTATAGCTTTACTAGAGGCTATAAAAATGTTCTCATACCAAATCACCCTCATATACTTTTCAACCTATACATGAAAAAAAATATAACAAGCAAAAAGGGAAGAATCCAAACATCCCGCCGCTAGTCACCATTGGAAAAAAAACTCAAAACCCTCATTTTTATGTTTACCGATAATTCCCTAATTTTAATAAAACTTTTTGTGCATTGGCGTCAATACCAGAACAGGTAATACACCTGCATAAATATGAACGATTTTTGTACATGTGGTTCACCCCAACAATAAATTAAAGCAAGCCTTAAACTACTTTTTTCCTAAAAGCTTTGCACTTACCCTGTAGGACAATTGTTGCCTCCAATAACCAATTTTTCCAAATAGTTGTCCCAGTTTTCTGTATCATGTTTCATAGACACTCGTATATTCCCTTATTTCGATCTACCGATACAATAAAAATCCCATACTTAAACACCACCCATTTTGACTCACGAAAAACTCACTTTATCCCGAAATTTCATATAAATAATCCTCGACGCTTCAAAATGTTAATCAAACAAAATATTATTCCCCACCGTCGTATAAAAAAACCCGAATCTGTTACCAAACATTTTCTACCGAACCACTTCGCCCGTGCCTAGCACGTCTGTTCGGGTGAAGCCCGTAGACCGAATTCTTTATTTCATCTCCTTTTTTTTCCGCTCCAAGTTTACGTCAAGGCGTAGTCCCCTTTTTTTAAATCCCTTATTGGTCTTTCATTTAAGTGGTACTTTTGCATATTCAAATCCTATTGGCTACTAATTATTGCGTGATTTTTCTAGATGAAGGTTTTCCCCGAATAATTCTTGTTATTTCAGCACAACGGCAATTAGACCATAACACTTAACTGTGTAAATAAATCTAAATAAAGCGTCTGAACTTAAATAAACAATTAAACTCTAAACCGATAATGGATTATTTTTCAATCTCCTATCGAAGATTGATGGTTGACTTCCAGTAAGCACCATAAAGAGAAATATTTCACTTATAATAAATTCAACAACTTTTATGAATATTATTTCAATGAAAGAAAAGAAAATTTCTAATTGACTAAGCTATGAGCTCTTCCAGTATTTCTTACAATAATAAAATTTCATACTCATAATTTCCAGAAAAATAGATACTTTCATTAAGGCCAGAAAAAAAAACAACAATAACATAACACCTACAGGGTGTTACACTGTCTATGAAAAATAATCATATGAGGAAGTAGAAAAATGTTACCAATTCGATACTGAAAACATTATGTGGCCCTATATACTTATTATATTGAATCCATGAAAAAATGTTTTCATCTTATTGATGTAAGATTCTCCTAATTTGTTCAGACTAACATGAAGAACAGCAGTTATTATTTATATCTTGAATAGTGACATCAGTTGCTCAGTTGGTGGAACTTTTGCCTGAAGTATGGAATAAGGTTATCTACAAAACCATTAAAGCAATAGAAATATAAATTGAATGCAACTATTCTAATTTTTTTTTAGGTATGATTTACTAAGTTTGAGTATCCCGATGGGAATTCTTCCCACGAGCTCTCAGAGTTTTGCTGCCTCAACTTCCCACCGATTTATACAAATATGCTCGAAAATATGTATCACAAAAGAGTTACTTATATAAAATGACTAAAAGATAAACTTTATAAACTATATCATTCATCGTTCAGGATAACCTCTTAGTAGGTTTTTCATGTTGAAAAAGAGAACATCATTCTCAATTGTAAAATGAAAAAAAATTAATTACAATGAATCTACGATGAAAAATTGAAGTTACTTTTTGTAATATCTAACAGAAACAACTATTGTGGGAAATCCCCAACTTTTAACCTGAAGAAATCCGATTTACATTTTGATTCAGATATTTGATTGAAAAACTTTTTATCCAAACTTGATTGAGAAAGTTTTTTATTCAAATATCAGAATGAAAATGCAAATATTTACTATAGTAATTTTTCAGGTGAAAATTTAGGGATGTTTCACGATATTTATTGTGATATAATTTCTATATATCAGATAATGTCAATGTCCAGCATGCCATAGTGGCTGGGAAGTAGTTGTTTTCTGTTAGATATTACAAAAACCAACTTCAATTTTTCATCGTAGATTTTTTTCTGATTCTGAAAAAAATTGTTTTTCAATTTTCAATTGAGATCGTTTTTTCTTTTTCAATATATTAGAATATCCTATACAACTCGCAATGCGAACTCTTGAAGACCACGCCAGAAGCACAGCAAGCGACATCATATAGATCTCAACAAAAGCAGTTGACGGGAATTTCCCAAAGAACTCGCCAAAAGGCTGTATATGCAAAGTTCCCACAGACTCGCCAGAGGCACTGTTGCGATATCACACGCTAGTTTCAATCGAGCTCACAGAGACCTCGACATGAGATGTAAATGAGAATTTCCCAAAGTACTCTCCACAAGATTTCGCAGAGATCTCGCCAGAGTGTATTGTTCGAGAATTTCCACATGGGATATCGCTAAGACCTCGCTGAGAATATCCCGGCGGCGGACATTTGAGATATAGAGTTCTCAACAACCTCTCAGAGAAGTTACAAAAGGCGTCACAATTTCCTATAAAGAGTTCGCCGAAATATCTATAGGACCTATTTGTGTTGCCTGGGTGAGCAGTAAACCATTCTTAAAAAAACTTTGGTTGCCCAGCATATTCATTTATGAATGTGTATACTTTGCCACTCAATAACTATAAATAATTGTTCAAGAAAAATGAACCAAATCATACTCGGAACGAGATGTTCAAAACCCACAAACTGGATTTTTTCGAATACAATAGAATGGTATTGTAACGAACCTAGGCCGGACCTGTCGCCTCACACGTTGCCATCGACAACGATGAGGTCATCCCCGGAGATATTCGAGAACAATCCAGTCACGCCGCGGCATGATAACAACGGTCGATATTGGAAATAACTGGAACATGCTGGGCACCAACCACCAGAATTGGAAACATCGAGAATGCTGTATCGGAGATAAATAGACAGCCCTCAAGAGGAAGTGGACAGTCTGAACGAGCCCATACGATCGAGCTATACAGTGGCGTAATATAAATTAAGTTGTAGATTTAAGTGTGAAATAAATTATTAAAACCAAGTTAAGTTTATTTACGTTACAATTGGTGTCGGAAGTGAGATTTTGAAAATAAACAAGTGATCGTGGAGTGGATAGTCAGAAAAATAAATTGATAGACCTTTTTGTACGCCCAAAATAGACAGTGGCCCGGTTTTTCGCGAAGTTGACAATTGTGCGTGGGAATATAAACTGATACACTGTTCGCGTGAAACAGAAAATAGACAGTGGCCCGGTTTTCGCGAAGTGGACAATTGTGCGTGGGAATATAAACTGATACACTCTTCGCGTGAAACAGACAATAGACTGGTGGCCCGTGGAAAAGAATTCGCGAAGTGAATTTTTAACAAACAGATAAACTTTTTCGTGTGAAACAGACTGATACCTCGTCAAAGACAAAATGTGTTCAAGAAAAGTGCGCCTTGCGGACTTGAAGGTAGCGGAATTGAAACGGAAGGGGAAAAAAGATCAAAAAGTTTCTGGAATGAGGTCCGTAATCTAAGTATTAGGTTAAGGGAACTGGAAGCAACGGGTAAAAAGCAAGTACTCCAGGAAAGACTTGCAGAAGGACTTATACAAGAAGGTGAGGACCCCGAAACATTTTTATTCGAAGTTCCCGGAGGTGATTTGAGTCCGATAATAGAATCCTTGGAAGAAGAGCTGCAACAAAATTCGAGGACTTTGGAAGAAAATTCTAGAAATCTGGAAGAGAAGCTTCTAGAAAATTCAAGAAGCTTGGAAGAAAATGCTAGAAATCTGGAAGAGAAGCTTGAAGAAAATTCTAGAAATCTGGAAGAGAAGCTTCAAGAAAATTCTAGAAATCTGGAAGAGAAGCTTCTAGAAAATTCAAGAAGCCTGGAAGAAAATGCAAGAAGCCTGGAAGAGAAGTTCCTGGAAAACACAGAAGGCCTAAAAAAAGAATTGTGTGGTGTGGCTAATTTTCTAGAAGAAAGAATGGGAACCGTTGAGACAGAGATAGATAAAATTAGGGAGCAAATGAACACGGAGGTTGATAAAATCAAAGATGGGGTCGAGGCAGAAATGGACAAAATAAAGGAAACGATCAGTAAGCTGGAAAAACGAATTAATAGTGCGCCCTCTACAGAGATGGTTAACGAAAATGCAATGCTGGACTTGAGTTTGAACTTGGATAAAGTTCAAGAGGGTATAAAAGATGTCAAGGTCATTTCAGAAATAGGGAAGCTTTCCATGAAGCCGCCTCAGTTCGACGGAAAAACTCCATGGGCAAATTACCGCCGGCAGTTTGAAGCAGCGGCCAAAGCAAACGGATGGAATGCAGGGGAAAGAGCTGTAGCACTGACACTTGCATTACGTGGAGAAGCGACGAATATTCTACAAACTCTCACCGCCCAAGAACAGGAGGACTATGATCAGCTGATTAAACATCTAGAATTACGATATGGTCAGGCCCATATGGAACACAGCTGAAAAATCGCTGTCAGAAATCGGGCGAATCCTTACAAGAATTTGAAACTGACATTGCACGCTTGGTTCGCCTCGCATATCCAGCCATACCGGAAAATGTAATGGAGCGATTAGCGGTTCAGGCATTCTTGGATGGACTCCGTGACCAAGAAACCAGACAAGCGTTGATATTAGCTCGTCCAACACATCTCGTAGACGCACTGGCACGCGCTTTGGAATTCGAAGCAGCAAAACAATGCTGCGAAAGCCAAAATAAAGTTCAACGATTGAGGAAGACTCACAGGAGCCTGCTAACTTGGAAGCTGCCATAAAAAATTAATTCCAAAAAAGGAATTTTGGAAAATTGGCAGTAAGTAACTAATGTCCAACTCATCGACTCCGATGCAGGAAAACTAAAGAAGGTCGACGAGAAGGGGCAATCGTCGGCATGTGTCCGGCAAGCCCCGGTTAACAACGCATATGTCGCTATCCTTCAACGACAGAACAAAGGTGTCTTCGTAGACGGTCTCATCAATAACGAGCCTTGCACCATGCTGCTAGATACAGGTGCGACTAGTACAATTCTCGGGCCTTCCTTTGCCAGAACACCGGAACTGATTAAACCGACAACTTGGAAGCTACGCACAGCAACAGGGGAGCCAGCTACTGTATATGGCGAGCTACCGATTGAAATAATTTTGGGCAGCACTTAAGTGAAACATCAGGCACTTGTAGCGGACATCGAAGACGATGCAATCATCGGAATGGACATCATGGATTCCAGAGGGTTTGAATTGGATTTCAAAGACGGCGTCCTACGTGTCAACGGAGAAGAGCTGGTGCTTCATGGGAGAAGTGAGGAGTTGATCCGTGTGCTGTTGGCTGAAGATGTAAGCGTACCTGAGAGGGCTGAAACCATTCTGGAGGCTCGCCTGGACGGGAGTGCGAGCAGTGGAGACGTGGTGATGTTCGAGCCCAAACTTCATGATGAGAAAATTGGACGAGGGATTGCACTAGGGAAGACCTTGTTGCGTGCTGACAAATTTGTGCCGGTAAGGGTCATGAATGTCAATTATTTCCCAGTGACTTCGAAGAAAGGAACAATTTTGGGGCACTGCTCGTCAGTTTCATCTGTGATCCGGGGCGTACGAGGTACGATTAGCCAACCCAACAACTTGCCCAAAGAACTAGAAAAATTAGTTGCCATCTTTTCTAAAGACATAAAACCAGCTCAACAGCCCAAACTAAGAGATTTAGTCAAAAAGTACCAAGACATCTTCGATACCGGACAAGGAAAAGGGGGTCGAACTAATGTGGTCCAGCACAAAATTGATACTGGAGGTGCTCGGCCGATCCGGCAATCAGCAAGAAGACTTCCTCTTGCCAAGAAGGAAGAGGCTGACAAAATAGTCAGCGATATGGGAAAAGAAGGAGTTATCGAACCATCTGACAGTCCCTGGTCCTCCAGTCGTACTAGTGAAGAAAAGGATGGATCGACACGCTTTTGTAGACTATCGCCAACTTAATAATGTCACGAAGAAGGACAGTTACCCTCTCCCGAGAATAGATGACACCCTAGACACGTTGGCTGGTTCCACGATTTTCTCGACCCTTGATCTGAAGAGTGGATACTGGCAAGTAGAACTGGCTCAGGAAGATCGAGAAAAGACTGCTTTTACCATCGGCTCAGGATTGTGGCAGTTTACCGTTATGCCATTCGGGCTCTGTAATGCTCCCGCCACATTCGAAAGATTGATGGAGACAGTGCTGAAAGGACTCTCATGGAACACGTGGTCCGAAGAATGTCAAGACTCATTCAGGAAGCTGAAAGGAGCTTTGATCAACGCACCTGTACTGAGCTATCCCCTACCCAAAGGGAAATTCATTTTGGATACGGACGCCAGCAACGTGGGACTTGGAGCTGTCCTATCTCAGATCCAGGAGGGACAGGAGAAGGTCATTGGTTATTTCAGCAAGACGCTTAGCAAACCAGAACGCAATTACTGTGTCACCAGGCGAGAGCTGTTAGCTGTTGTAAGGGGAGTGGAGCACTTCTACAAGTACGTGTATGGAAGAAGATTCCTGTTGAGAACTGACCATGCAGCTTACAAATGGTTCTTACAGTTCAAAAATCCTGAGGGTCAAGTAGCACGTTGGATCGAGAGACTCCAAGAATTCGATTTCGAAATCGAACATCGAGCCGGAACTAGCCATAAGAATGCAGATGCCTTGTCGCGAAGACCATGTCCAGATGATTGCTCACATTGCCGACGAGCAGAAGAGAAAGAAGCAACACTTTGTAGAACCGCGGCAATGGATGACAACTGGAATGACAGCAAGATCCAGAAAGACCAAGAGAAAGACCCCGACCTTGGCTTAGTTGTCAGCTGGAAGAAGGGCAATCGAAGACCATCATGGCAGGAAGTCGCAGGTTACTCGCCGGCTGTTAAGTCCTATTGGGCACAATGGAACTCTCTTATTCTGGACAATGGGATCCTGAAACGTGTGCTGGAGGCCGATATTGATGGGGAAGACAGACGCCAAATAATTGTTCCCAGGAACAGAAGAGAGGAAGTGCTGCGGGAAATCCATGATGGAGTCGCTGGAGGACATCTGGGAGTGACGAAGACCCTGCAGAAAGTCAGGCAACGGTTTTACTGGACCAATTGTCAAGCTGACGTCCAGGACTGGTGCAGAAAGTGCGCTGTATGCGCTGCTAGCAATGGACCTCGAATACGACCCAAGGCCCCGATGCGTCAGTACAACGTAGGCAGCCCGTTCGAGAGAATCGCCATTGACATCGCCGGCCCGTTTCCCGTATCCGACCACGGGAATAAATACATCCTTGTGGCAGTGGACTACTTCAGTAAGTGGGCGGAAGCCTATGCCCTGCCCAACCAGGAAGCCATCACCGTCGCCGACGTCTAGGTGAAAGAGTGGATATGTCGATTTGGTATTCCAATGGAGCTGCACTCGGATCAAGGCAGAAATTTCGAATCCAACCTGTTCCAAGAAATATGTTCACTGCTGAACATCCGCAAGACAAGAACCACGGCCCTACATCCGCAGTCCGATGGAATGGTGGAACGGATGAACAGAACGATCAACCGCCACTTGTCCAAGGTTGTCTCTGACCATCAAAGAGACTGGGACCAGTATCTTCATTTGTTCCTGATGGCCTATCGATCCGCAGTACACGAGTCAACCGGTCAAACTCCTGCTAGTATTATAATGGGCCGAGAACTGCGACTGCCTTGTGACCTGAAGTTTGGGATACCGCCAGGACAAGACACTGCGGGAGAGGACTACGTCAGCAAACTTCGGCAGAGAATGGACGACATCCACGAACGAGTCCGGTTGAACATCCAGAGTGCCAGCGATAAAATGAAGAAGACCTATGACATCAAGGCCGACGCTGGAGGGTTTAAGGTTGATGGCCTGGTTTGGCTGTACAACCCCAAACGTCGTCGTGGACTATCACCAAAGTTGCGGAACTCGTGGGAAGGCCCGTATAAAATCGTGAAAAGGATAAACGACCTTGTGTATCGAATCCATAAGCCACCCCGAGGGAAACCAAGGGTCGTCCATTTCAACAGGTTGGCCCCTTACGCTGGAAACCATGACCAAGTTCGCACCCTCAAGCCACCGGAGGATGATATGACGTTCGAGAAGTTTATGTCTTTGTATTCAAACGGGCAGAAAGTTCTACATGGGGTTACTAGAGAGAGGTCACGAGACCTTTTCGAGGTGCCTGCTGACTACGCACTAGCGCACTGTGTGGCAGAAGATCTTCGAATGTCCAGGGGCATCACCGTAGTGTTTTCCAAGAAATTTGGTCAACTCCAAACACTGCGGGAGCAGAATCCAGAAGTTGGTGGGGTGCTACAGTTGAAGAAAGGCCAGAGAAACATCTACTACCTAGTTACCAATAGGCATTCCCAAGATAAACCGTCCTATGAAGATGTCTGGAAGAGTCTCACCAAACTAAGAGATACTATGGTGGACCAGAATCTGGTGGATCTAGCAATTCCAAAATTGTCCTGTGGTATTGATGGGTTGGACTGGAGAGTCATAAGAAGTATGCTGGAGGCGATATTCAGATCCAGCGGCGTCAAGATTTTGGTTTGCTGTAACCCTCTTCCACGACCGATCATGAAGACCGTGGAGTGTTACTTCCATCGAACTTCACGGTGCAGATATGGGGAGTCATGCAGATATCGTCACACTCCAAGGATGAAATTTCGGGACGAAATGTCTTTAAGAAGGGGGCAATGTAACGAACCTAGGCCGGACCTGTCGCCTCACGCGTTGCCATCGACAACGATGAGGTCATCCCCGGAGATATTCGAGAACAATCCAGTCACGCCGCGGCATGATAACAACGGTCGATATTGGAAATAACTGGAACATGCTGGGCACCAACCACCAGAATTGGAAACATCGAGAATACTGTATCGGAGATAAATAGACAGCCCTCAAGAGGGAGTGGACAGTCTGAACGAGCCCATACGATCGAGCTATACAGTGGCGTAATATAAATTAAGTTGTAGATTTAAGTGTGAAATAAATTATTAAAACCAAGTTAAGTTTATTTACGTTACAGTATCCACCAAATAATACAGTTCAGAATAATAAAAAAATCAAAATTGAATTTTTGGAATACGTGAGTGTGATTTTGCTATTATTGAATGGTATCTTGGCAATACAAATATTTTTTAATTTGGAATTGCGATGCTACATCACATGAATAGTGATGTGTGGAGAATTTGTCATTTTTATTATTTAAATGAAAGTAATACCCTCACAATTATAAAATCGACTGTATAAATAAAAAAAATATTCTGGTGGCTCGATAATAAAATTATCTCCTACTGATTAAGTCATTACTTTAAGTACTGGTTAGCTTTCAAAGATACTGGCTTTTATGTTAAATATTATTGTTATTATTAATACTGTACTACTACCACTATTACAAATGTTCCCCTAATTTTCTATGCATATTTAAAATTCATTGTTAGAAGTAGGTAACACACACATTATTTCGAGAAAATTGTGAGAAAAGGAAAAAATTTAACTGATATATGTGATATATGAAAAAAATCAAATACTTTTTTATTTAATTGAATGTAACATAAAGGGACCCCACGTTTAGCGCCATGTCTACTATGCCCAAGGCCTAAATTTCCAAAATAACTGTGATTTATACCACGATAGCTCAGGAAAAAAGGTCCGCCAGTGCCAGAGAGTTCCATTAAATAGGTATTATTTAATATATAAGAAAGAAATAGAATCACAGCTGCTTACTGCTCAGTGCTAATATAAGATTCAATGTATAATATTGTAATGTATTCGTTAAGTTGACCAATGGAATGTCAAGAATATTAATAGCTATTAGCACCTTTATGATTGAATATTTTTTTTTTCTTTCCATTATTGATTTTTCTTTTTTTCTCTAACATTGTTTTGGTAGTAAATAAGTATTTTTCGTTTTTATTTTATCATTATTTTCTTACACACACTATATAATTTTTGGGAGGGGTGGAAGATAACCTTTGGCTAACCCTTTTCCTTTAATGTATAAAATGTACTTTTATGCATAATAAACGATATTATTATTATTATCTCGAAAAAAAAACCTTCTGAAAAAGCCATTCTTGGACTTTTACACATAAAATTCCGCAGAAAAAACCTACGAATCCAAACTCTACAGGTCTGATACCACCCACCGTAAGAGTTTATGACGAATATCATTGTTTGAAAATATGAACAGGATGTTCATAATATTAGAGGTTATCTTGAAAGATGGAAGATAGTGACTGAAGTTTATTTTTCAGTCGCAGATGATTCCACATCTGATATTATGATGTTCATATTTTCAAACAAATCAATCTATCATACCCCATGACAGGTTTTGATGTCAGAAAAACACTAATTCCAGAGTGCCTGTCCAAAAGAAATGTTTCTAACTATTCCATCTTTGCAAAGTGAGATTGCTTCTAGAAAATGTGTTTCCCGTTTTTACCGGAATTCCTCTGATGATCGTGGAATAGATTTTCGTCGACAAAAATGTATTGAAGACCTAGTGAATGCGAGGCCTCTCTTGCGTCAATGTTACAAATGATTTCTGATGAATACTCTCTTTTGGAAAACATTCTTATTTGCCTCATTCAGCTATATGAGTCCTTAATTAAGACAGGAACAGAAAATCAAATAACTATCTGAATTAAAATTCAAATTTTCAATTTCTAATTTTTTCTTTTGAGTTAGGTCCTTTCAGAATAATATCTATCAGATGTAGTTCAATGTCTAGCGTGGCTTTAGCAGGGAACCGGGAAAGTTGTTGTTTTCTGTTAGACATTCGCAAAAAATAACTTAATTTTTATCGTGGATTTATCAATTCATAGAAAAGTCTTTCTATTCAATATTCAATTGAGAATGTTTCTCTTTTCATAAAATCAGATGTGGAATCATATGCGACTGAAAGTTAAGCTTTAGTCACTATCTTCCATTGTTCAAGATAACCTCTTGTGGGGTATTCATGTTGAAAAGGGAAACTTTCTGAACTGAATATTGAATAGAAAGATTTTTCTGTGGATTGAAAAATCCACGATAAAAATGAAGTTATTTTTTGCGAATGTCTAACAGAAAACAACTACTTTCCCTGCTAAAGCCACGCTGGACATTGAAATACATCTGATAGATATTCTGAAAAGACCCTATCTCAAAGTCCTCGAAAAAATGGATCACGACCGAATCTCTGATATCATAGATGAGAAAATCATACCAGAACAAGCAGGTTTCAGACCAGGCAAATCTTGGTGCAGTCAAACCCACAGTCTCACTCAATATATTGAAGATGGTTTTGAGCAGAAACAGATAAGCCGTTTTCATCGACCTGTCTGCTACATTACGATACTGTAAATCACTAGAGGTTATGACCTTACAAGATATTTCTTTTGTCCAAATTAGTGGAATATTTCCATCAAAACCAATGTTTCTATACTACAATTCAAGAACAGTCGATGGATATACCATAAAACGGCCTGCCTCGAAAGCGTCCTTTCGCCAACCCTCCACAATATCTACACCAACGGACAAGACGATTTACATATGCCGATGACACTGCCGTAGCAACTCAAGGCACAACTTTCAAACATGTAGAGGACAAACTGTCACACGCCCTAGATGATCTATACTATAAAAATAACCTTAGAAGACCTAACCCTACTAAGACACAGGTGTGTGCTTTCCATCTTAGAAACAAGAAGGAACAAAGGAAGCTAAAGGTATCATGGCAAGGCCAAGAATTGGAGCACAATGACACAGAAATACTTGGGCAATCGATTGGATCGAACCCTAACCTTCCGGAAACACTGCCAAGAGGTCAAAGGGAATGTATGCGCAAGAAACAACATCATCCGAAAACTCACAAACACGAAATGGGGAGCACAGTCTCATACCTTCGACTTCGGCTTTTGCGATATGCTTCTCTACCGCCGAATACGTCGCACCACTCTGGACCAACTCTGCTTTTACATCAAGCACGTCGACGTGACACTGAACGAGACTGCCGCATAGTGTTTGGCTGCTTGAAACCGACCCCAACTGAGGAAATCTACCCAATGGTCAATATCGCCCCACCTACAATCAGGAGTGTGTTGCTGCGAAATCTGAGCGGAAAAAACAAGAAACCAACCCTTATACGGACATCAACAGCAAAGGAAGAACTGCCCCCCGGACACTATTTACCTTTCCCGACCTGGAGGGTGCTTAACAGATTGAGAACAGGCGTCTCAGGGTGTAATAGCAACCTAAAAAGATGGAGCTATAAAGTGGACGCACATATGAATGCGCGCTAATCCAAGACCACCAACGCTCTGACTATATGCCCGAACATGGGCTAAGACCTCATATCTGCAAATGACAAAGCCTCCTGCCAATTTTTGGAAACACAAAATTTAACATGGTAACCCGGACACGCAAAGTAAGTAAGTGGTGCGTTTAATAACATTTAGGACTCATTAGTGAAGTGGATTTACTAGATAGGTACTATTCACATAGCATATCGTGAAAATAACACAACATTCATTCTTTAACAGTTCACTCCATGGGTCGTATGGGAATAATTCTCCTGTATTTAGGATTTTTTTTTAATTTGTTTGAGTTCCCTGATGTGGAGAATGTCTCAATAGCTTCATAAATATTTGTAATCTGCAGTGAATCAACTATCAATCTAACAGCTGATATGGATGAAGAATTTGTTGATTCACTTATTCCCTTTACCCTTGATTCAATGTTTTTTTTCAATATAATGACCCTAACAACACAAATACATTTGCTACTAGGACGTCCCTGGGATATCCTTTGTCGTGACATGGTACATACTAGGGACGTCCCAGGGACATCTACTTTCCACCGAAAAGGACACCCAAGGGTTGTCCTTCTGGTACGTCCCAGGGATGTACCAAGTCCCGACAATGAACATCAAAGGTACACCCTAGGGAGTGTTCTATAATGAAAGTAGGAAATCCCAGGGACATCCCTGGGACGTCCACAAATATCATTTCCTTTCATTCATTTAATTTAAAAAAATTCATGGAAAATATTCAAAATCAATATGTTATATTGTGTTAAAATATGATAAATAAATTAAACGACAAACAAAAACTCATCCTATATATAAATTCATAGATAAATAAAAAAAAGACCAGGTGAATCAGTTGAAAATTGTACACATATTATAGTGTTGCATTTGTTGTAGGCATGCTTTGTCTTTTTCTCTGTTACTTCACTCTTTGGTCCTCCTGAAAAACTTCTGCAAAGCCTTCTCAATCTGTTTTTTATTGTCAATGGCTTCAGTAGATCCTGTAACAGAGATATTATTGCAGGTGGAAACGAAGTGACAATGAAATAAATTACTAATCTTTTAGGATTAACAATAATAGACAAAAATACTAAGAATTATCGCTGCGCGTTATGTTGTGTTTCAAGGCCATTCAGTTAACTTTGGATTTATGTTATCATTTGAATTTTCAGTATTTTCATTGAAGTTCTCAAAAGGATCATCTTGAACTAGGTCTTCTCTTGATAACGGTCTCAATTCTCCAAGGGAAGAACCATCAGACAAATTTTCAGAACTTGAATCACATTGATCAACTTCAGGAATTGTATCTGAACTTGTAGAAGGTAATGTTATATGATTATCATCATTTACAACCATTAATCGACTAGTAGAAGGCCCATTACAAGCCTCTCAAGATTCTTCATTTTGTCTTCCAAGTATTCTTGTCCATTTATAATATTTAATCAAATGTATTTTTTCTCTCAAGCCTTGAGGATACCTTCCTCATACGATCCATTATATTAATATATGTATCTATAATAGATTAATGAATATACCATAAACTTAATATTCAGAATCGAATAACCATATTATTGGAACAAGTCTTTATTCCAAAAGATTACTATAAATATTTTGATCATTGTTTTACCAACCTTAAACTCAACTTATTATTTCAATTTTTCGACTATGATATACACAACACTATAACTGTTTAAATGCTTCAAATGCTCACAAAAATCGTTAAACACAATAAGGATGCCGCTAATCTGTTTACATCGAACAAAGAAAACAAAGTGAGGTTAACATTGTTGATCACCAAAGAATTCAAACAATGTTGCCAAATCCAAACAGGGCAAAACCACAGAAACGGAGATGTAATTGTGTTTGGTGGATTTGTGGGATTTATGTTCAATTTGTATCATTCTTGAGAATTCAAATTAAGGGTATATTATACATTAATAATTTTCTGCTTGCGAAATGGTCACTTCCCAGATATTTCTGTGTAACACCCTGTGAGGTGTTATGTTACTGTTGTTGTTTTTTTATTTTTTGGCCTTAATGAAAGTATCTATTTTTCTGGTAAATTATGAGATTGAAATTTTATTATTGTAAGAAATAATGGAAGAGCTCATATCTTAGTCATTTAGAAATTTTCTTTCATTGAAATAATATTCATAAACGTTGTTGAATTTATTGTAAGTGAAATATCTCTCTATATTGTGGTTAGTGGAAGTCAACCATCAATCTTCGATGGGAGATTGAAAAATAATCTATTTTCGGTTTAGAGTTTGATTGTTTATTCAAGTGTTATGGTCTAATTGCCGTTGTGCTGAAATAACAAGAATTATTCGAGAAAAGACTTCATCTAGAAAAATGACGCAATAATTAGTAGCCAATACGATTTGAATATGCAGATGTACCACTTAAATAAAAGACCAATCAGTGATTTTAAAATGAGACTACGCCTTAACGCTAACTTGGAACGGAGAAAATATGAGAAGAAATTGATGAATTCGGTCGGCGGACTTCACCGCTTAAGCACGGTCGCGTTGGTTCGCTGGACCATGTTTTGGTACGATTTTTGGGTTTAGAAACGCCGTTGTTTTTGTACACGACGGTGGGGAATAATATTATGTTCAACTAAAATTTTGAAGCGTCGAGGGATATTTATATGAAATTTCGGGATAAAGTGAGTTATTCGTGAATCAAAAATGGGTGGTTTTTTAGTATGGGCCTTTTTTTATCGGTCTATGAAACATGGCACAAAGAAAACTGTGACAACTATTTGGAAAAATTGGTTATTGGAGGCAATAATTGTTCTACAGGGTAACTGCAAATCTTTTTGAAAAAAAGTAGTTTAACGCTGGCTTTAATTTTATTGTTGGGGTGAACCACATGTACAAAAATCGTTCGTATTTATGCAGGTGTATTACCTGTTCCGGTATTGACGCCAATGCACAAAAAGTTTTATTAAAATTAGGGAATTATCGGTAAACATATAATATGAGGGTTTTACGGGATTTCACTATTATTGAAATAAATTTGGTGTTGATCGATGTTTTCAAATGTATGGTTTCAATCTTTGGTTGAAGCTAGATATGATTTTATTTGTTATTTTATTATATTGTTATTGTTTTTCGATGATTTTTTTAACGATGTTATATTTTTTTTATGCTTTTATCTAATATTAAAGTTATTTCGTGTATTATTTGAAAATAGAGTAAAGCAAAAGATAAATCGAATTCAATGTAAAAGTAATTTTATTTGAGAAAAAAGTATATATATATTTTTTTCATATTTAGAAAAAAAAATCAAGAAAAAAATTATATTTGATTCATTGGAAAAGAGAAGATGTTCAAAAGAAGACCTCGCATGTTAAGCCGAGGCCAAATTTATTGTCCTGAAGGACAGGTGACTAAAATTAATCAGTGCCTTACAAGAATTTCTCAAACTCTGGTGAATTAAATTATTTAAAAAATTTGTGGAATGTGTCGAAATATCTATTTTTAGCCATTCCGCTGGTGACAACTGCCCGTATAATATTCAAAATATTATATGTATTCTTTTTGGTCTTATTAGAAACAAAAAAAACAGATAGTGTGACTATATGGGACATCAGAGAAAGATAGTGTTAGTAAGTATGAATAATTTATTTTTGTTTAAAAGTACGGTATATTATTGACTACTTTTACACCGGTGATCAGAGCGGGATTGAAAAAGTATAGTAAATATTTTTCTGAGTAATATAAGAATTTAATTATATACCTTTTCTGATATTTTTTTTATAAAAACAAAGAGTATGGTCTATCAATAGCTACTACTTGTACAACTGGTGACATCGGCAAAATAGTTTTTTTTTTCAATTTGTTTTTTTTGAA
Source organism: Gonioctena quinquepunctata (assembly GCA_018342105.1). Classification (NCBI taxonomy): domain Eukaryota; kingdom Metazoa; phylum Arthropoda; class Insecta; order Coleoptera; family Chrysomelidae; genus Gonioctena; species Gonioctena quinquepunctata. The sequence goes on along the minus strand of JAFIRS010002494.1, from coordinate 54,078 downwards.
AAAATTAAAATAAAAAAATTGTCACTAGTCAATTGACGTCTTGTACATCTGAGATATATTTCCATTTTCTTCATAGTTATTTTCCAGACGAAAAACAAACATTATCAAAACAAAATATCAATTTTGAATTTTTAATGAACATTTTGACGAGTTTCGGCGATTCTTATATATGAGAATGGATATCAGAAATACCAGGGACATGAATGGGACAACCTATGGATATACCAGATGGGATGTCCTCTGGACAACCTCTGCGGGACATCCCCTGAATGTCCCACTCATGTCCTTGTACCGCGATATAAAAAAGGACATACCTGTGTTGTTAGGGAAACCACAGAGCATATACATATACATTATGTACAAGCATATTAAAAGTATTTGAAACTTCTACGATTAAAAAACTGCTATCATTCTTGAATAAAAATTCAATACTTTCTCAGGATCAACACAGCTTAACAAAGAATGAAAGCACTGACAGCGCTTTGCAAAAATTTGTGGGGATAACACTGAGGATTTGGATAAGCGCGGTTCTTGGAATATTCATAGATTTTACAAAGCTTTTTAATGAGTCAGTCGCCAAATTATACACATTAATTATCAAGATATGACATTAGAGGTGTTGCTTTTGAATGGTTTATATATCTCCATGGCCGTTTCAAAAAGTCAACTCTCTCAGCAATGTCTCAGACCTGGGAGCCATAACCAATGGTGTACTTCCCAGCGAGCACAAAAACATCTCAGAGATATTAAGAGTACGAGATTTTGAGACATTGAACATCCACTGCGATGTTCTGCTTATACATGAATATAATTTTTATAGAACAGCCAATGTCCCTGGGATGTCACAAAAGGAACTTGTCCCAAGTTTTCTTGATAGCCTTTTCATAGACACAACAGAACATTCCCAAAACGTTTTGCGCACATTAAATCGCTGTAAATAAAACATTATTAGAGATCACTTTCTGAAGCCATTTGTTATTTATTTGGACATGTTTTTTTTTTCAATTTTTATACCACCAGGAATGCATCCCTCTTTTAGGATGTCTATCATGTAATCTAAATGGAGATTCTTCTTGAAAAAAACGAACTTGACACATTCAGAGTGAAACTTTTCCATTAATTTTTGAGGTTATATTGTGTTATGTAATACTTCATTTACTTATTCACTGATACCAAAAATGTCCATTATATAATTGGTAATATTCACTACACTTCGAAGAGTCATTACTTTCCATCATATACTGGTGATACCAATATATCAATCACACATGATAATTACGATTAATGTGTTTTCCATACTCGACTCGTATATATAGCTCGTCCAGTATTGAAACGACCACTTTGGTCTTCCCCTACCTAACAACCAATTTTTCTCGAAGATGCCCGAGCCATTGTCTAACTGTGGCTATTAATAGAAATTCCATAGGCGTACCAAATTATTTGGTATAGGCGAAACACGAGAGGTAGTTTTTGGCTGACGAGTTTTGTGATTATGGTCCGATATTTATTCAAAATTGGTATGCGGGGGTTTTCTGGGTCAGATATTATGAATTTTTTGTCAAAGTTGAATAAATAACTGCACTACCTATTTATTAATCAAACAAACCTAACCTTTCAAACGCTGCATGACAAGCCACTGGTGAAGATTCGCCGTAGCATAAGCAGCCACATCAAATCCTGTCCACCCGTGTTTTCCCCCTCTCTACCTACCAAACGGTCGTTTCAATAGTGGACGAGCTTTACCTAAGTTCGACCCACAGAACTCATAGAACGAGTTCTGTGGTTCGACCATAGAAATGTAATTATAATATACTGACTAGAATGCGTTTCAAGCTGCGCGAAATGTCCCATGCATGGTGGCCGCCATTGTTGTTTATGTCCTCCTCGCAGTAGCGGATCAATTCCAGTGGCATTACTTGTAATGGAAAATAGGGTATATCATCATAAAACGTTTTTTTAAATAGATGATGCATCAAAGGTACAGAGAATTGTGAATATAAATGTTATATACCTGTGTAAAAAATGTTCACTCTTCCACCCATCTATTATATGAAGATATATGAGACATGTTTTACATATCCTTATAATTGAATAGGTATTTCTATCAAGATTTTTCATTGCACTATTACATCAATATTTGAAAAATGAGTAAGTTATAGGGTAACATTTGATGTGGGTGCCATTGTCATTGTATATATCCATTTTTCAGCCGACGAAACCAAAAAGGAGGAGGTTCTCTAGTCGACGCGTATATTTTTTTTATGTATGACCACGCATAACTTTCTACAGAGGAGTCCGATTCCGATTATTTTCTTTTCATTGGATAGGGCATACTCTAAAGTTAGTCCCATTTGAATTCGAAAAAAATTCACTCCTAAGGGTAGCAAAATGGAAAATATTTATCGCTCACCCTCTGAATTTTGATCCGTTAATCGATTCTATCAGGCATAACTTTGTACTGGGTTTTCCGATTTGGATTATTTCTTTTCATTGGATAGGGCATACTCTAAAGTTAGTCCCATTTGAATTCGAAAAAAATTCACTCCTAAGGGTAGCAAAATGGAAAATATTTATCGCTCACCCTCTGAATTTTGATCCTGATTTTTCACTTGTGAACATTGGCACACATATGTAGTTGACATTGACAGATCGCTATTGTCATTATTTTTGTTCTCCTACATCCGTCACAATAATAACATTCTATGGAAGGATGGAATTATATACAAAGTGATGAAATGAACTCACCAGAACTATCAAAAATAATTTATAATATATAACAATAAATAGTTGAAGTAGATAATCGTATTATTTAACTGTTATTAGTTGAAGTAAGGTGGGTATAAGTAAGTATTTTGGAATTATTCAAAAGTTAAGTAGGTAGTAATTAGTATATTTCAGCCACAAAAATTGAAAATAAAACTTTTAACAAAAAAATTAAACCGACGAAAAACGGAACTGAAAATCAAAAAATAAAATAAACTTCCTTAGTCTTGATAACTAAGCTCCTAAACTAATGTAAGTAACTAATTTCGAGTCGGCGCCAAACGAATAATCAACGAAGATCATTAAATTACTTCGAAAAAATTATCAGAATGCCACCGCGCATCTCGATGCCATCATTTTACGCTTTACCTAGCTTGTTTGTTTGGTGCCGACTCAAAATTAGTTACTCACATTAGTTTAGATGCTTAGTTATTAGGACTGAGGAGGTTTATTTCATGTTTTGCTTTTTAGTTCCGTTTTCGTCGGTTTATTTTTTGTTAAAAAGTTTTTATCTTAGTGATCTTTGCCTCTCGACTATACCGTATATTTTCATTGTTTGAGAATATTTTTTGCCATTTGTTTAATTCTGTATTGTTGACGCTTCAAAATGTATCATATTAAAACTGTTTTTTGAAAATGCCTTCATCTGAAAGGGAAAGGATTGAAATTTTAATTATGATTGGTGTTGGCGATATGATGCGGACTCAACAAGAGGTATGCAGATTATTCCATGAAATGCACCCAGATAGTGAACTTATTTCACAATCTACTGTAAGCAGAATAGAGCGAAAATACAGAGAATTAGGACACGTGAGGGGTGCACCAAACCAAGGTAGACCTACAGTTAATGAAAATAATCAACAAGACGAGACGTAATTTTGTCGGCACCTGGATTTCTTACAAAATACATTAATTCCTGATTTGACCCAGCTTTTTCCTGATATTCAAATAGCCAATAATTTAGACCGCAGAAGGCGCACCGCAACATTTTGATGCATCTTTGGTAGTGTATCCAGTAGCTGCATAACTACGTAATTTCATATAATAATTCTTAATACGTTTATTCTTCATTTCGTTTTTTGTGAAATACAGTATCGCATAACTTTCTAATAAAATTTTGAAAACACCTTTTGTATTGTTGCCCACCCTCTACCAATTTGGAATCAGCAAGTTAACTCATAAATAAAAAAAAAGAGGGTGTTCATTTAATAAAACCACCGCTGATGACGTCATCTCTCGAAGGTAGATCACCCTGTATATTGGATTATTATTTAAAAAACAGTAAATTAAAATAAAAACTCTCGAAGGTAGATCACCCTGTATATTGGATTATTACCTACTACTACAAACTAATGTAACACTTCATTATATATAACAGTTTTCAATTTATCCACTATAATCACTATAACAAAAAAGACAACAAAGTACAAAGACACATCCAAACCGAACACAAAGGAATTAAAGAAAATTGGAATGATTTGGCAACGCTTATAAGTGCCAACCGACAACGCCGTTATGTTTACAAATAGATGATATAAATACTACCGTCATACGTTCAGTTGATTATCTTCGTCGCACGCATGTAATATGCTTATGAAGTCATACTCTTCTTCATTGTTTGGTGTCCTCCTTGCTATCGCATAAGGGTGCCACGAAATTCGGGTGCGCAGTAGACTAAACGCGTTCTAGTCAGTATATTATAATTACATTTCTATGGGTTCGACCTAGGGTTTCAAAAAAAGAAACTGTTTAAATGAGAACAAAACTGTTTGTACTCTATTCAATACGTCAAAAACTTGATATGAAACTACTTCTTTGAATGCAAAGAAGAATACCAAGAACAAGTTTAATTTGACAGAAAACATCTTCTGTTGGTATTCTGTGAGTGAAATTGAATACACCATAGACAAATTAAAAATAAAGAGACTGTTTGAAACATTGGCGATCTTGACCACCAAGTTTTTGGTACGGCCAGTCGCGCATGGAGGAGCTGTCCGCAATCAACAGACGACTGACATGATAATTTTCCAATTTCGACATTTGTCAGAAAATGACAAACCACGTAATAATTTCAGAATAATTCTACTGTTGATTGTCATCGAAAAATTAATTGAAGAAATTATACTATGGACTTGAATTATGAACCCAACGTCGAAAATGGAATGTTTTGTTATTCGAGTTGACGCTGAAATTCCTCGAAATATCCTTTCACAAGGTAAAATATAAGTTGCTTTTCACAAACTCATACTTATTTCCATCCATCAGTTGCAGACATTTTTTCACAAACTGATACCTGATACTTATTTCCGTCCATCAGTTTCCATTTCCTATCACCATTTGAGGAAGTACGAAGATTATCGTCAAACTGGAGTATTTGTTAAGTATACCTACTCGTTCTCCTTTGTGCTAATAAATGAACAAAATTATTGAAGGTTTGTTGTAAATGTAATTTGTTTTTATTTTGGTTGATTTGATGAAGACTGAAGAATATTTTTAATTTAGTTGTTTTTCGGAGTTTTATTATTGTTTTGTCTAGTTGTACCTTGTCCTAGATACAATAAAATGTGTTTTTATAGTGTTCAACTTATTATTCTTGTTTTATAAGATCTTTGATTTTGTTCTTGATATCATGAAATAAAGATTTACTTTGAAATTTTATTTTAACCACGAACGAACTAACAGATTCTACGAATCGATTACCGTATATATTTTATTAGTGATCGATTTGCCATTCCTGTATTTCATATGATACAACCATTCATATGGAATAGAAGAATGGCAAATCGATCACTTATAAAATATATACCATATCAATCATATAAAAGTAACACATTTGAAAAACCCGCCTTATCTCAATCGGTTCTACCAACTGTATTTAGTTCGGCCAGTTGCGAGATATGTCGCCACTGTCTAAACGTGGTGCCAACTTTTACTGCAGGTTTGACAACTCTCTTTATTTTTAGTTTCTCTATGGGTGTACCTCAAAGGCCTATTTTAGGTACTTCTTCATTGTTTTTATAAATGATCCCCACTTCATCACGAAAATCAACAGTTCCTGTAGAGTAACATCATGCTGGTGATACCAATATATGAATAACACATATGATGATTAAGATTAATGTATATTACATACTCAGTACTAAGACGACTTTTAGGTTTAAAAAAACTGTGCTTGAATGAAGAAAAAACGGTTTGTTAATCAATGTCCAAAACTTATTATAAAACTATTTCTTTGAATGCAACAGACACTTCAGCACCAAGAACAAAATGCTGGAGCTAACCATAAATGACAATGGACTACCAAGTCTGACGTCACAAAAGGGAGCTTACGAACCTTCCCATTGAAAAAGCAAAGGCATGTTAAATGCCCATAAGTTCAGTTTATTCGAGATTGTGTTTTAAATAAGGGTGGATATACTAATATTTTTTTGAAGTAATGCCAAATTTAAGAATTCCTATCATATTTTGTAGAGAGGTAAGAATTACAACAGATTTATGGCTTATTTAAAAGAGTTGAGGTTCTCTTTATATACTTTATTGTCAAAGAAAAAAATATATCTTATTGACAAAGCGTACTTAGAGCTAGTGCATGAATATGATATCTCAGCAACAGACAATACTAAATATTTATATATATTTAAAAAAAAACAGATATAGAAGTAAAGATATACAGACGGGAACATACAATATATCACAATTTTATCACTAAGAGAATTAATTGACCATCATCATAGAACTCCTGTAGGCCGTAGTATGCCTTGAGCAAAAGTATATTTTTGACTTTTTTTCGGAACAGGTGGTGTACCGGAATTTCTTTCAATTTTGTGGGCAGTTTGTTGTACATTTTTATACTTTCGTACATTATAGAATTCTTTGTCTGCTCTGTTCGGGGAGTGGGTAAAGCTATATTTTTTCTTACCACTTGTGTATTATGTATTATTGCTGGATGTTCTGCAACATTTGCATTAGCTTTATGTTTGTGTACCAGACATGTGGTCTCCAATATAAAGATTGAGGTTAGAGTGAGAATCTTGTGCTTTATGAACAAGGGCTTGCAGTGAGCAGTGTACTCAGCCCCAGACATAAATCTTACCGCTCGTTTTTGAAGAACAAAAATGGAATCGAATAGGTTTTTTGTACAATAACCCCAAAAGGCTATCCCATATCTCAGGTGTGATTCAACCAAGGAAAAATAAGTCACTCTACCCATCGATAGACCAAGTTCCTTGGATACTACTCTTATTGCATAGCTGCCTGATGCCACTTTCTTCCGCAAGGTGTGAATATGGGTGGAAAATTTCAGATTGTCATCTATTTCAATGCCAAGAAACTTGGTGGAAGTTCTATTCATAATTGGATTCAAGCCTAACATAAGTGAATCATAGGTGAATTTGGAGGTGAGGAGGCTTGTTTTTTTCGAATTTAAGCAGAGGTGGTTTGAGTCGCACCATTTTTTGACTTAATATGTTATAAGCCTTAAGGTGGATTTATAAACTCAACCAAACTAAAATTACGAATTAACAACTATAAGAATTAATGTGGCGTTTTTAAACATCATTATCTTAAAATTTAGAATTCGTTTTTTTAGTGTTTCGTGCTGACATGCAGGGTAAAGAAAGTGTTTTCTGATCATTGCTTGCTTGTTTTATAAGGCGTCTATCTTTACAGATACTTTGCCAGCCACAGAAATCCACTTCACCCCAGAACATATTATGTAGGCTTCGATTTCCCTTCCGGGGGTACCGGGATTGTCTCACTCGAAATGATACCACGAATGCCCAAAAATTTCACAACAAAAATTTAACTTTGCAATGCACGTGGAACGGCTGAACAAAACATACATTAACCTGACTTCCTGACCGCGTGGTCGGCATCCACCTCCCAGGACACCAGGAAGACGATTTATCTTATCTTTAAATGTTTTTGGTTATGTTCGAATTCAGAGTTGAAAACTGAAAATTAGCAAAAGCATACTATCTCTGTTACACCGTTTGCTTTGTAGAACTCAAACTTCCGATTTTCGCGATCTTCAATTTAATATGCCCTGTGTGCATGCGTTGAATTCATAATTGTTAATTCTTCGTTGAAAAGATGAAAGATGGCCATCTTCTTAGTTCTTCATTATTAATTTAAATTACAGATTATAAACCCCAGAAGGGATTTTCCTGTATTCATCTTTCTTAATTCTCAGTTGTTAATTCAATTCTTAGTTTAGTTGAGTTTATAAACACAGCCTACCTCTACCTCTCTACAAAATATGATGGAAAATCCTAAATTTGGCTTAACAAAATATTAATATTTGCACCCTTATTTTTAACACAATCAGGAATAAACTAAAAATTCCTTATGAATATTCAACATGCATTTTCATTTTCGATGGAAAGGTTCATAGGCTCCGCCCATTGTGTTTGACGTCACGTCTTAGGTAATCCATTGGTCTAAACATAAAGAATTTCTTGGTACTAAATTGGCAAGGACGGTATATGCTCTAAAAATTTCTACCCGACAATGCATTAAAGCTATACTACATCAAACATATTTTATAACAATTCATGCCCATCTCAGATATTCTAAAGTACTTGTGATCATGCAACTGATCTGCAAATATTTTTGTTTTATCATCGTTTGCTACTAGAAATGAGAATACTTTGACTCTATATTTTTTTTCTTCATTAAATATGGTTTTGCCATATACATTTTTGTACTGTGAAACTGTCGTTTGTTAATCTATTAATATTTTATTAACTGTTTTGATACTATTTCTGTAAACATTTGTTCTATGTAATTTTTTTTAAATAAATATGAATTTGAAGTTCCAGGGCGAATGAGAACCCTGTTATACTTTTTCAACTGAGTACGACATTCGATGTAGATTTCAAATGTGATAATAGGGAATTCTCTAAAAAAAAAATCAATGTAGTTCCATAAACATATTTTCCTCGATTTCCTTCAACGAGACAGATATTGCCAGTCACACCCACTATATTGAGAACAAAATAAAACAATCTATTATTGAATACACAATTTATTTCTTATAGTGAATACGAACACTCAATGAAAATTTTCTAACCAATCCTACGAAGTATGGATAATGTAGAAAAAAAAGCAAACAACACTTATTCAGAAACTCATAAATGCTCAAACTAATCCTTGCTCGTGGATGACTTTCCGTTTTCCTTAACGGCAGATCTGCTACGAGATCTTGACCTGGACCTCGAGTGTTTATCTACGCTACGAGAGCGACTATGGCTCCGCTTGGCGGACGGTGAGCGTGTCCTTGTACGGCGTCTTGAGCGGCTACGAGATCTCGAATTGCTTCTTGAACGAGTTCTGCGATCTCGAGAACGGCTCCTGGAGCGAGAGCGGGACCTAGTGAAACACCACAAAATGAAATACGAAATACTTTATTATTATCGAGTTGAAATCCGCAAGAACCAGATAATTATATTTCAATTGAACCTTGTTCCTTATCGAGCAGTGGAGTTGTTTACTGATACTTCAGATGGCCACAAAAAAGTGCCTTTGTTAACCACGATTCAATAATACATTTGATCACAGAAAAGATGTAGATTGGCCAATATTTTGTCAACATATAATTTTTTTAATCTGTGTCGATACGCATTTTAACTTGATATGTTAAAAGTTAAAGGAGCAAAAATGATTGGTGATGAAGTAACTTTTATAAACAGACGCCATCTTGTTATTTTATACTAAAATAGTTTTTGGAAGCAAACACCGTTTCTACACCCTTAAAAAAAAGAAGTACTGGGGATACTTTGTTTAATGGCGGAATTAGGCAATTAAACATTAAAAATTTTGTTTATTCATAATTCTAAAGTATGTGGCTAAACTTAAAAATATACTGAAATGATTTTATTGCTGATTTGTTATCGAAAGTATATATTGTTTGTCAAAATTCCACTGTATGCTCTTGAAGAATACTCACTCTCATCATTATTTTACAATTCAATAATCTATAGGTATACACCCTATTTTTTAATCTTTTGAGAAGTAATGAGATCCCAAATATTTTGAGTTTTACATCAATCACCACAAGCAGAGTAGATGATGTGGTAATTTCTTCACCCAAAATGGGGGTTAAATTCATTTACATGCATAAAATTCAGAATAATTAAAGAATCGGTTGAAAAACAAAAGATGTTCGTACTTCAAAGCAAAAAATGTTGTCAAAAAATTTAATCTTCTATTGATTCCGGATATTTTCAATTATATATTGTATATAATTCATTGGAATTTTTCATATCAATTGAAATGACAGAACAAGAATCAATCCAATTTTCTTTTAAAAAAAACTCATGTCAATTTCATCTCATTACAATATTGTTCACACATTAATTGACACATACATACATAAACATAAATAATTAATTGTATCCCCAATTTTAGTCATATTAGAACACAGCATACTTTTTTCGTAAAAACAATTGCATTAATTTCGATCACTCAATTGCCATTTATCAACTCAAAATTGTATAAATAGGATTTATTACTAGGAAATGTAAGTCAGTAGGTATTGTATGAACTACATATACCTGGTCGCTTCTTGCATAAAATTGCCTACTATAAAATTCGGAAAAATGTTCACCTCTTTTAGGTATTTATAGGAAATCAAAGTTTCAATGAGTGTTTCTATAGAAATTGTGTTCGTTAAATGAAACAAAAATAACCATAAGTAGTTTAAGTGACAAATTCCCATTAAAAATTCTTTAAATAAATCGGTACATAGAAATTTGTTAAGCTCAATTTGAAATGTGATTTGGAAATTTTAAACGTTTATTAGTAGATAACATTCCAAACTTTCAATCGACAATAATTTATTTACGAAATTAGCAACTGTATTTGAGGCAACGATTGATGAGTTCAATATTCAAAAATCCAACCGTTAAGGGGACTGAGCTTCATGTCAACAATCTAGTCAAATAGTCCAATATTATTCTAATGATACAGTGCTATAAAATTCCATTATTAAGTAAATAAACTGTCTATTCACCCACAGAATTAGAAGAACTATATTAACTTACTAAATTTTATTCAGCTTTAAAATGTTGAACTATTTTGTAATTCATGTGATTCCCTTCATAATGCATATATTAGATATGAAATAGCTATACCGTGTCAAGCAATGTAATTCTCATAATTAAATATTGTTTGTTATTGAGGTGCAACCCTGTTAAATGATTTCAAGCATAGACAGGAAATGCAGAATGTATAAATAATGAATGTTAATGGAAAAAGACAATGTATTTACAAATAAATAAAAGAATTACTGCATATTCATAATATAATTCTTTCAATCTGAATATTTATCACAGCCTGACAAAACACTTCATGGACATGAAATAATGCATTTTAAAACAATCCCAATAGAATGCTGAAAAATAGATTGGTTCCAGCCAAAATTATCACGTAAACAATTCAATGAAATCTTCCACACAGTATGAATTGAACTCGTCTCTTTCTGTCATAAACCACCATTTGAAACATATTGCAATTGTAAATATTGGCGTCCTGTATTTTTCAAATCCATAAGAGTGTAACAATTCATGTCTTCCATTCCAACATATCAACCTTTTGACCCCTGGATATTTTAAAATCAAATTTACACATCAACTTCAAAATGGAAGTAAATAAATATATCGTGAAATTTTCTATATATTTGAAAACTCAAGTCAGAAACATACTCAGTGCCGTGCAGTATTGAATACACCCACCCAGAAGCCAAAAGAGGAGATCAACAAGAACTTCCATCCAATCAATCCAAAAGTCGTCCCACTAATTTTACCACTACCATTACTTAATTCTTCTTCGATCTGGCCAATTTACCTGAATAGAATGAGTTTATGAATCACACCTTGTTGGGAAGTCACACACATACATGTCACATTGATATTTGGAGAAATATCCCAGATTTTAACTCCAACCGAATCCGAAATCAAAACGCATCATTCTTCAATACTTTCAAAGAAACAGCACTACCCCTTTCAAAGTTGAGTCTTTTTTTCCTTCATTTTCAGTAATTAAAATAATTCAAAACACTGTTTGTCATTATTTATGACATATATTCGGCTTTATCAATTGCAAACAATAATTTTGACGAACACCAACTGCTATTTTGGCAAAAATGTATTTAAAATTTGTTGCTACATCAAAATATATTCAATTAGAACTTATAGTAAACGGTGATTTGAATATATTTTTATTGCTAAAAATGAAGCAAAGATTTCTGCTAATCTTTGGAGTTTGGATGCCTGTATCTCCAAAAGCATTAAAACCACATTTTGACATTGGAATGTTTGGATGGCAAAAATTCCCCAGTAGATGGTGTATATTGTACAATGGGCATGGAATAATACTTATTTCTCACGAGTTTGGAAATTACAGTATGGGCAGAAGGCGTATGCCGAAATTCTTACTAGTGAGAACCGCAAATTCCATGTTTGTTGCACACTATACTTTGTCTATGACTACAACTACGACTCCAGATGTTGTAGTATTTAATGGAGAAGTGTGAAAAAAAGAATGAGTAGTTTACAGATGCTTATCTAATTGGGTCAAGATAGAAAAAAACTCTGCAGCAATCAATCCAACCACACACACAGTTTTACCAGACAGACATATTTTTATGCAACAGTGTGAAAATTAATTCATTTTCGTAGTCGACATTAATACAATGAGCAGATTTCCAGATAGATGCAGAAATATTAAATTGGCGTATTATTTGTGACCAAAGTAATGTTAATATAAAATTCATTTGTAAAATAAAATAACGGCAATAAACATCAAAACTGACAAGAATGTTAGAAAAAATGTATTGTATTTGTATAAAAACTTGTGTGAAATGAACCTTGGAACCATTACATTCCAGGTGCCTTTTTTGAATGACATTAACAAAGACAAATTGAAATATTGTAGGCAGTCATTTGAAAATGAATTAATTTTACTGCTTGCTCCTTTAGTTTGTTAATTTTCACTCAGGTGCTGTCTATAAAGTACATAAGCAACTTAAGGGTGGGTGTGACAAAATGAGACAGGGGGGGGGCAGCCTAACGTAACACAAACATCAAAAAAATATTTTACTTATATGCCAAATATTGTTCTATTCAGTTCTTCTATATTAATGCATCGAGATGCCTTTCCATCCATAGATAAAAAAAATTATGTTTATGATAGCAACTGTTTCATTGAATCCTTAAAGTTTAATAGCATTTAAAAGGGGGGAGTGTCAACTATTGTGAAGTAATATAAAGAGGAGGGAATCAGCTACTCTGACGTAATATTTATAAGGAGGGTTTCTGAAAGTGTGACGGGGGGCGGGTGAGTATTGTACAAAAATTGCATGACGTATTTTATGGACAGCCCTTCCATTTTCAACTATAAACTGAGAAAAAAGGGTCAGATTCATCCAACATAAATGACACACGGACCTAATTAGAAAGTGTCAGGTTGAGAATTAAGATCCCACACCATCTTGAAGACACTGGCATACCTCAACAGCATTTATATTCGGCTCTTCTCATTCAAATCAGTAAGTCCTTTTCTCTGAAAATCTGATGTTTCCACACTTATATACAATCACATTATTATAGTTATTAATTTTATATATTTGTAAAAGGTTTTTTACCATTTTTTGTGAGAGAGGTCTTGTAATACAGTGATGGTCGTGTCGAAAACTTTGTAGCTAGTAGAAGAGTGATCAAATCAACTAGGTAGTAGCGCTAGGGGCATGCCCAAAAGAACTGGCTATCTCTCACTGGCTCACAGTAGTTTCTCGATTGTTTTAAGCAGTCGAATGTAGTAGAGAACGATGTACTCTAGGTGGATTCTACGAAGTCAGTGGGAGACAACAACTAGGCGAACGAACGAATGTACTCAATGCGTGTTACCTGTCTATCGCCCACAGATTCTTAACCTATAAACATGGCAGTAAGGTCAAGCCCGTTTTCCATACCATTTTACCACCTCTTAGATAATATTTCTAGTCGAGATCCATAAACTTCCCAAATAAAAACTTTTAAAATGGTTCATGAAAAAAGTATTCGGACCAATGTGTTACATAGTAAGGAAATATTATAGATCTCAACCGTCTTATTTAAATAAATTCCCATGTGTTTCTTCTTACCTACTTCAACTCCTGTACAACCAGATGTAACCAAAATCATTAGTGTTAATGAATGTATCAAACATTCAAAGAATAGAAATAACTTCAAAAACCCCTTATCATTGTAATTATAATTGAAGTTAATAATATGTGATTCATAGTTTGAGAATAGAATCAAAATTAAATTATCCAAACAATAGTTTGAAATAATAAACTTTCTATCAAATTTTTATCAATTTTTTAAAAAAAAAAACGAAAATTAATCAAGAAAATCTATAGAAATGTACAAGGGTAAACTATTAAGCCAGGGCATGGCACAGTGAAAGACCGTCAGATTCGAGACTGGTGCACCCAAGTTCAATCCACTGTTACAGCAGTTTTAAAAATTAAATTGTACAATTCTTTGCTTTCTTGCTTGACTGGTCCTACATGATTCACTGTTCCCTGCAAATCAATGGTCCTACTAGAATACAAAAGTGACATGTGGCAGGGAAAACCAGACTAGGAAGAAGCAGGCGGGTTTGCCAGGTCCTTGCTAACTTACTAGGCCTGGATTAGGCCTAACGAAGAGGCTAGTATACCCTCTATTGCAGCATATGGTAATGACATAACTATAAAAACTCTTGAGAGCTTATGGATATGCCTGCAATGGGTCAGCTGTCTGTGGTAAATCTCATAAAAGTTACCGAGGGATTTCGAAAAGGACACATCTGGGTCTAGTCTCTGATGTTTACCATCCCTCTCTTCTACCAGTACCAGCCTGTTCCGAGAATGAAATTACTACACTGTTTTTTATAATGCCTCACATTACTTTTGGAACATGATTTCTCTTGATTGCAAAAAAATATCATTCAATTCAGCCTATATTCTATTTTTTCTTATAATTATAATACAATTAGTGTATCTTGGCTAATCAAATAGTTTATTCTGGAAATTTAAGTCAGCATAACCGGAGCAGTTTCCGGCCCTTTAACAAAATTATTTTGATGTTCTTGTTTTTTTTTGAGATTTCAATAAGTAATTAAAACCAGAAAAACATGTTGACAATAAGTTTTCCTTCACCAAAATAAACTTCAACCCATAAAAAACTTACCTTTTTGGGATTCCTAAAATATAGAATCTGATCAAAATGAACAATTGCATAAATATATAATTTTATAAAGCATGCGCCTAAAAAATTAGTAATTACAGGGTAATCGTTATTTGGAAATATTGATTCAGTGCAATATGTTTATGACTTCCGGAAAAAAGCTTTGTGTAAGTGAAAAAAAAATTACCCAACTGTTGAGTAAGGTTCGTAGATACTTTTTCATAATTCGTGAAAAATGGATGATTCCTTGAGTGCCTGCCTGTTATAAGTATGTACATATCCAGTTAAATTTAATTTTTATGAAGAGAATGTCGAATTTGAGGGGAATTTTTAGCTTTACTTTGGTATTAAAAATTAAATTTGAAAAAAACTTGATGTGGAAATTCAAGTCAAATCATTCAGGTACAAAAGAAAGATAAACATTAGTTTAGTTTTTAATAAATTTTCGACATAAAAAATAAATTCCATTTAATATTACGTTGTCTCAAGAAATATATTTTCTAAAATGCATTTTGTGACAGAATTTTCATAGTTACACCATAACCCAATAAGCTATTCCGAAGATTGTTTTCATTTAGATAGAATGAAAAATGACAAGCAAAATGGAAATAACTGTGCAAAACAAACTGCATTCTTAAACAAATCCACAAGTTTAATGATTGAGCAGAAATAGCTATGATATTAAATTTGCAAGTAGCGATACATTTATTAGTGTTTTACATGCACCTTTTTTTGTATTTTTTATTTTTTTTTTCCCAATTTTCCCCATGATCTAAGGGGGGATTTTGAATATTTTTCACACGTGCAATTGCACTGTTTAGGATTCGATATTCAATTGTCTAAAGCTCTAGCAGAGATTACTAATGTTACAATGTGTATTGAAACAATTGGAAGTGTGTTTTCATTAATGTGGAATGTTTTTATTCTTAAATTTCAAGGTAAGTTCTGTATTGAAAAAATATATTGATATGCAATTTTTATAAAGCTTTTCACTGAATAATCTGCATGTGAATACTACTTTAATTTCTGCACATCTGCATGAAAATTTCATAACAAAACTGTATAGAATTAAAAAAACAGAAATTGTCTCAGGAATAGTTTCATTTTGAAAAACGACTCATTTAAAATCAATAACAGTTTAGGGAAGGGACATTATTATTCAATAATCTATTTTTAATTAATCATGATTATATTTAATCATGATTATAATTAATTATATATATTATAATTAATTAATAATTAATTATAATTAATTATAATTAATTATAATTAATCATGATTATACAATTCAAGATCGCTGAAAACTCTGGAATGGTGTTTACTAAATTTTTGGTCCATTCAAGGCATTGTTTCATTCTGGCTTTGGCTTTTAATTTTTCTTCCTCAATGATTTTGTGCATGTGTTTTGTTGTCAATGATTTTGTACTTGTATTTTTCCTTAATTTTTCGTCAACTCTTGTGATATTAAATTTTAGTTGTTTTTTCTGATTTGTTCTCTATGCAAACAAGGCCAATGTTCAAAAATCTAGTCGAAGAGTATTTTACAGGCTGATGCCTATCTCTATCAACCTGCATAGCATTTTGCCTCTCTTATTCAATGTTTTGTGGGTAAGCCGAGCTGAATAGATAACTCATACTAACATGTTACATTCCTGGAAAAATTGTGTCCGGAATATTTCAATTTTTATTTAAAATCGATAGTTTTCTATTTGTAAAATGATTTTGATACACATTGCAACATCCCATGAATATATTTCTTTGAAGTCAGCGCCTAACATCTCATGGGTTTTGAATATCTGAACATTATATGCTTGTTGTTTTTTTGGGCTTTTGGCACTTGGGGCCTGATGACGTGAAACCTTAATTACAGGAGAATTTTTTGGATCATCCTTCAAATGGATAGTGGTAAAAAAAAAATTCTAATCATTGTGTGACATCATCCATCACCATATAAAAAAATCCAACTTTCAAGAATTGGGGAAGCAAATAAAGGTATTGAACTCAATCCTTCGAATATTGCATTATTCAATATCAATATTTACAAAATATCATTTTATCATTGATAAAATATCATTTGACTTTCTAATTTTGCATTACCAAAGAAATTGCAAAGCCAAACTAATCAAAAAACTTAATGGGTGATTTGCTTAAGATAATAATAAAAACACTTTTTTTCAACTCTAAATTGGATTTAAAAAATCATATGAATTTGTTTTCTTTTGTCTACTAATTTGGATAAATAAAGATTGGTGAAGCAAATAAAGATATTAAACTCAGTCTTTTGAATATTGCAAAATTCAGTAAAAATATTGATAAAATATCATTAAATTGATTTGTTTGAAAATATGAACAGGATGTTCATAAAATCAGATGTGGAATCATCTGCGTCTGAAAGATAAACTATCTTCCATCGTTCAAGATAACATTTTGTGGGGTATTCATGTTGAGAAGGAAAACATTCTCAATTGAGAATGTTTTCCTTCTCAATATCATCAAACTTTCTAATTTTGCATAACCAAAGAAATCGCAAAGCCACACTATAAGTGCAAAAAAGTTTATGGGTGAGTTGCTTAAGATACTAATAGAAAACACTTTTTTTCAATTCTAATTGGATTATAAAATATTTGATAGATTAATTTGGTTTTTTTTGTCTACTAATATGAGGAAATAAAGATTAAAAATTGATAAAAATCATTGTTGAAGAAATGTTCATGATTAAAACCAGTATTTTCCCATGATTATTTCGAAAATTCTTTAAATATTTTTTCTAAAAATAATTATGGTAAACATCCGGTAAGAGCACTCCTGGTCTCTGAAACTAGCTGTTCGACTTTTTTTGCCTCCTGAACACGAATCCGAAAGAACAATGTGGCGGTCCCATACCGCTTCCGAGTTGGAGCCCTTTTTTCTTCTAGAACACGTGATTTTCAAGCACCCCATCTGGCGCAAAAATGACTCAAAATGTCTCCTTTTAACCCCAAATCACTCATTTTTGGTGCAATCTCGTACAAAATACAGCCAGTTCTATTGAAAAAATCATCCTTCCTCAACAGGTACATCCTAATCTCAATCTGAGTCAGTGTGGGAGGTTAGGTTGTATGTGTTGAAGGAGGCTGTATTTTGTACGAAATTGTACCTAAAATTAGTGATTTAGGGTTCGTAATTTATGCTGGTTAACAGAAAGAGGCATTTCGAGCTATTTTTGGGCGACAAAGGGTGCTTGAAAATCACGTGTTCTAGAACAAAAAAGGGTTCCAACTCGGAAATGGTATAAGACCGCCACGTTTTTCTTCCGGATTTGTATTCAGTAGGCAAAAACACGTAAGAAAAGTAAAATAGCTATTTTCAGAAAGCATTGTTGAGAAAATGTTCATAATTTTCCCATGATTGGTTTCAAAAAAATCATTTAAATTGTGTTTTCCAAAAATTATTACTGTCTCTATCACACAATGTTAATTTAAACTTTGTGAATGTATATTTTACAAGGCGTATTTGTTTTTACACTTATTTTACATTGATTATTCCCAAATATGACTTCCTCTTGAAATTAAATTCTCAATTGATATACCTATATATATATAATAGCTACAACTATTACAAAAAGATCCAATTTAATTATCAAAAACATTGAATGATATATCAATCCAAAATATAGTTCTCATTAGTGCTAAATCATGATAAACAAAAAATTAATGGCATTTAAACTGTCAAGTTTAATAGGACCTACTGATTTATTTGATAAAATGCAGTTTTCGAAATGGCGAAGTAAGCAATAATTAATTGGTGAGATGAAATGTATATATTCATTTTATTTCAACTTTATCTGCATATGGTGATAAATATGAGTGGCAGCTGTCAGGCCAGCCCAAATTACACTAAGGTAATATCAGGTCTCACCAATGATTTATTGCCTACTTCGCCATCCGGGAACGTTTTAACTTTAACAATTGATCCTTTTTTCAAATTCTCTGAAAAATGTCATGAGAGAGAAATTAAATTGGATCTTACAGTTTCTTGTTTTATGAATGGGGTGATGGGGTCTTTAAAGATCTCAAAAACATTTTGAAACATATAAATTACATCAGGTTGTACAGAAAAAACAATCGAACTAAAAAAATTGTTAAAAGTAATTTCAATGTTGAAAAGAAAAATTATTTTGCAAAAATTCAAAAAAAATCACGCATACCTGTGACGTCCACCGCGTTTATGTCTAGTACAATCTCTAGCATAATGCCCCCTATCTCCACATTCATAACAGCGATCGTCAGGATGAAAAGGTTTACCACGAGATCTTGGGGGCGGTCCCCTGAACCTGCCACTCCCGCCTTTACCATTCGACATTTCGACTCTTGCTCTTCGTCCACATATCGTTCGACCATCTAGCAAAAGACGAAAACGTTAGTAACCAAATGCTTACGTATTCAAAAGCATACATTTTTCTACTCTTGCTTTCCGGCCACAGACTCTACGACCATCTAACAAATAAATGAACATAACTTAGTGAAATGTCACACAAACATCAGCAACAGGTTTACCTAGTCCTCGGATAGCATCTTCCGCGTCTCTGGAATCCTCAAATTCAACGAATGCGAAACCGGGCGGATTTCTTGCTACCCAAACATTTCGTAATGGACCGTAATATTTGAAAGCGTCTTCTATTTCCTGCTTCGATGCGCTATTTCCCAAATCTCCGACATAAACTTTACAGTCAGAATTGTATCGAGACATTGCCAAGACAGTCTGAAAGTGGAGAACAAATTACCATTGATATCGATTTACCGATCACGATCAAGTATCAAGACTTCTCCGATATTAAAACATAAACTCACCTAACAACGGCTTGCTATTGCAATTAGTCCAATCCTTAGTAAAACATGAAAAATATTACACTAAAACTCACGGCGCAAAAACCATTCCTACAAAACCGAAATCAAAATGGATGAAAAGAAAGAGACCAAGCCACTTTGACATAACAAAAAATCGAACAGGGGCTAGTCTTGAGTCTATTAGCTGGTTGGTGGATTGTGAATTCGAAGCGTCACATTCACAGAACCACAGAACATTATATAAGTCGAATGTCGAGAACTTAAGCAAAGAGTAGAGGGGTAGAACAATAATCTTTGACGGCCCATAGACTTTGCTCTTTTACAGCAAGTCTGCCCGTCCGGGTAAAACTGCCTGGTAAGCACGAACATCTATATCCACACATTCACTTGATTTGAAACTTCCGCGATTTCAAAATGAATTCCACGATCACGTTAGCAGTGGCGGCGGCGGCATTAGCTGTACAAGTACGAAATTCAAAAAGAAAACATTCGGAGTGGGCGGAAGAGTGGTTTCTTAAACAAACACAATTTTTCCATGTACATCTAATTTGAAATTATTCGTTATAATGCATCACATCTCTCTGGCTTGAACAAACCACGTGAATACCACAGAACAAAAAAATCCCGCGCACAAGACTGATAAAGTTTGCAGTTCTTTACTGGCTGTGCCCACATACACTGACCAACTTGCACGAACACGTTCAAAACGGTTCCGAAAAATCAAGCGTCGACAGATATTTTTGAACACTGGCAAGAAGGGCGGATTTCAGCCACACACCTCGGTTTTGCCCATACTATTTTACCCGTTTGAGCAAAACTGCTGTAGAAGAACGAAGTCTATGGGGGCCCTCAGATCATATATACCACAGATTATTTCTACTCTGTATATAGGTATACTATGCTAGATACGTAGAAATTATATCATATATGGAGATATATTATGATATCTATGTATACGACATCGTGAATCATTCAAATATGTATTAAGTACCAATATTGATAATAAACACAGCAAAGGTGAAGTCAAAACAGATGACGCTTGACGATGGTCTCTCTCATTGGCAAAGTCGAATTGATGCGCAGGCGCGAAAATGAAGGCGGGACAGGTATTGATTGGTGTTCGGTTGCCATAACTACGCACTACTAATATGACAAGGAAAGACATATATAACCCGACTTTACTTTCATTTCATTGCTCTTTTGGCCAATTACCAATATTCGTAGTTAATAAATATTTGTCTAGAGTATCATAAATCATTAAGGTCGAGAAGGATGGAATTCACGGGAGACAATAAATTGAGAACAGCTTCGTGCGCTGGAGCTGTATTGTGTTTGTTATGGTGGATTTATGCATTACCACTAGGATTTATGCATTACCACTAGGATTTATGCATTACCACTAGGATTTATGCATTACCACTAGGCTTTTCATTTAGATGAATGACTAACCTTGTTTACCTGTCAGACCCAACGGCATTGACGGCGAATTTTTGTTTTTTAAAGGAAATAAAATATTTCCGAGTTTTCCTATGGATAGTTGACTTGAATTTACATGGAGAAGAAAACTCACTATTAGAAAATATTCGTGTACATCATTTTATCTACGGATGAAAGGTTTTTGGTGGTATAAAATAAGTAATAAGTACTTAACCTACAAAGAAAGATACGAACGCCAATGTATGCAGGTGCATTTGTCATGAAGTTGACATAATGTGAAAATACCGCTAATTTTGAAATAAGCCAATCTCAAATTGTTATTTCAAAACACCAATGGCTATTCACTTTCCCAATAGTCAATCAGACTTTGGGTCTCAAAACGAGCGCATGCGCTTTAAAAAATTATCTTAATGAAAAGGCCTATTAACAAGTAACGAGTAGAAACTTGGCCAACTTGTAACTTCTTTCTATAATTGAACCAAATTTGAAGAATGTATTGACGTCGTACTCATGCTCCCTGAAAATAGCTGTATGACTTTTCTTACGTGTTTCTCCTCCAGATTACGAATCCGAAAAAAACGCGCCGCGGCGGTCTCATACCGTTTCCGAGTTAGAGACCTTTTTCCTTTTTTATCAGATGATTTTCAAGCACCGTTTTCTTGCACAAAAATCACTCATAATGCCTCATTTTTTCAAACAGCATGAACTGCGAACAATAAATCACATTTTTGGTACAATTTGGCACCAAATATAGCCGGTTCTACCGAAAAAGTCCTCCTTCTTCAACACGTATATCCCAGCCTCTAACATCTGACTTAGATTGAGGTTAGGTTGCTCTTGATAATGAGAGGAAAGGTAAGAATAAGGATTTTTTTCGATAGAACTGACTATAATTTGTTGCAAATTGTGTCGAAAATGAGTGATTTAATGTTTGTAGTTTATGGGGTAAAAAGAAGGAGGCATGTGAGTGATTTTGTGCAGAAAACGGTGCTCAAAAATCATCCAATGGAGAAGAAAAAAGTCTCTAATTCGGAAACTGTATGAAAACACGTGGAAAAGCAGGGGGAGCATGACAATACGACTCTATACATTTAAAACATTTTTTTTTTCTAATGCGCAACTATTACGCAGCCGACCGTGGATTGGTCCTCGCGATGACGAAATAAGCTAACCCAACTTTTCTTTTCAAATTATTTTATTGTGGCTTACAAAAAGTTCGTTTTACCTGTTACGTGAATGATATTTATTCAAAATGAAATGGGTCGTATATGCGATTTCAGTAAACAATTTTTCTCGATTTACTATAAAGGCTAATTCCAATAGCTCGAATCTCTGACTTGTGCGCGTGCGTACTATTCATACCTCAATTGTTAATTCAGTTTGCGTAAATGCCATCATTTTCATTACTTGTTGATTGATAATGTTAATAGGCCTTTTCATTTGAATGATTTTTCAAGGCGCATGCGCTCGTTTTGAGAGCCAAAGTCTGATTGGCTATTGGGAAAGTGAATAGCCATTGGTTAGATTTGAAATAACAATTTGAGATTGGCTTAGTTCAAAATTAGCGGTATTTTCACATTATGTCAACTTCATGACAAATGCACCTGCATACATTGGCGTTCGTATCTTTCTTTGTAGGTTAAGTACTTATTACCTATTTTATACCGCCAAAAACCTTTCATTCGCAGATAAAATAATGTACACGAATATTTTCTAATGGTGAGTTTTCTTCTCCATGTAAATTCAAGTCAACTATCCATAGGAAAACTCGGAAATATTTTACTTCCTTAAAAAAAAATTCGCTGTAAATGCCGTTGGCTGACAGGTAAACAAAGTTAATCATTTGTCATCTAAATGAAAAAGCCTATTGAAGCTGCATAAATCCACCATGACTCCTGGGACCCAATTCTTGAATTAGCAGGAAAATATTCTCCAGAGAAAATGACGCATTTCCTCTGAACACTGGATTTTGCTATTATCGACAGTTATTTAAGGAGTTGTTCCTTTCAAAATTGTAGGAATACTTCCTCCAAGTTTTCACTAGGAGAAATATATAATAATAACAGGATTCTTTGTTGTTGTTTCTTGAGATTTCATTGTTTTCGAATTGACAAAATCGGGAAAATGCAAGAAGGAACGTTCACTATCAATAATATGACCAACAGGAGAGAGCAGCTTATGCAAGAGCATAGACGGTTTGTATATTAGAATTCATTCGGGTGAATTTATTAGTAAATTTCTCTTTCATCATTATTTTCAATATATCTATCAAAGAAGTTTTTTGTTTATCGCTCACAAAATTTCTCTTTGTCGTTTCAAAATTTGTATTAGTAAGAGAATTTCTAACCAATAAATTCCCACATTCAAATTCATAATTCACAGGGATAACAATAAAACCAGTCGTTTTCTGAGAATGTGATTGGTTAAAATATAAATTCTACCGAAATCATACTCGATATACGTCACTTATATAGTTTTGGAAACATATTCCTAACTCGTCCAAGATTAACTATTCCTACGTTTCATAATTCCCAAGAGAATTTGAAAGTATGAAATAATTCTCTGGAGAAAAATTTCCTTGATTTCAAGAATTGAGCAACCGAGCTACTATTTCGAACGCATTTTGGAAGTGTATTAAGAAATTATTGCACATACAGATGTGATACGATTGACATTTTGTGTTTATTGCTTTTGTTTGTTGGTTTGCGTTGATTTTGGAGAATTTTGAAAAGCTCTATTGATAATCTCAAATCTCTTTGCAAATTGGGAATTTAAAAAATATATACAAAGGAATTAATTTTGGTCACACCTGATAGGGCCTGATCAGAGCCCTCATTACTGACACAAGCAACATAAGTTAAATTTCCTTGGAATAATATATTCGTTACTCTTTATATTCAGTCATACTATACCACTTGTTTCTAATAGCCCTTTTCATTTAGATGATTTTTTAAGGCGCATGCGCTCGTTTTGAGACCCAAAGTCTGATTGGCTATTGGGAAAGTGAATAGCTATTGGTTAGTTTTGAAATAACAATTTGAGATTGACTTAGTTCAAAATTAGCGGTATTTTCACATTGTCAACAGTCAACTTCATGACAAATGCACCTGCACACATTGGCATTCATAACTTTCTTTGTAGGTAAGTACTTATTTTATACCCCAAAAACCTTTCATTCGTATAAAATAATTACACAATTTTAAGGGAGTTTTCTTCTCCATGTAAATTCAAGTCAACTATCCATAGGAAAATTCGAAAATATTTTATTTCCTTAAAAAAAAAAAATTCGCTGTCAATGCCATTGGGTCTGACAGGTAAACAAAGTTAGTCATTTGTCATCTAAATGAAAAAGCCTATTCTGTGAATGCTACTCAGACATACATAAACATAACCAAAAAGGTATTGCTGCACCAAGTTTTCAATGCGAAAGAGAGCAGGAAAATTGTTGTACCGTGGCTTCAAGCACGACCTGAAAAAAAAAACGTGTCGATGTCTGTATTTTGTGCAACCGAACATCAACCAATACATGTCACGCCTCCATTTTCGCGCAGGCGCATCAACTCAGCGTTGTCGGTTAGAAAGAGTCTGAGCCATCGTCATGCATTGTTTTGGCATCACATGTGGTGTATACTATTTTCCTATAAGCTTAAATATTTCCTCCCGCTCTTCATCTCACTTTCTTGCGTGTAATTCCATCTATCTCGGTTTACATGAAAAATATTTGCTCCCGTGTACGGAGGACGTGCGGTCTGTCAATGTCGCCGATGCATACATGCAAGGCTTTCTACTGTATTATAATCCTATAATAGCTGGGCGGATATTTGCAGTGTATAACTACAATACAATCCAAATTGAATTCATTTTTGTTAGAAGGAATGTAATGCAATGTGCACTTTCCCAATAAGCGAGATCACAAACTCACAAATTTGCTTGCAGTTGAAATAGTGATCAAATATTATGTATGCATAGTTTTTCCTAGAAATATTGTGTAATATTCGAATAAACACTTCTCTAAAACCCTCAAATTCAGTGAGACATTCAAACAGGTTATTGCCACTTCTTTTGACGTCATAAGTCCATTGATTTGCCACTATTCTGCGGAACTTCTGAGGAAACATTATTCTTTTTCATCCTATGAATTAATCAGAACTTATGTTGGCATGTGTTATATTAAAATGAAGCTCATTTGATAGCTGCCTTGATTTAGTTATTCGTGAATAGTATGTATGTATAAGGAGTGCTATGCCATTATTTTTTCGGCCTGCTCTTATTGTTAAGAAATATTATGACATATACGCTTGGCAACAATGTAATTTCTGGTAATCTACGCCACTGGCGAGTTGCCAGTGTCACTATTTTGCGGAACTTCTGAGGAAATGTTATGCTGTTTCATCCTATGAATGAAATAGAACTTGTGTCAGCATGTGTTACATTGATATAAAGACTCATTTGATAGCTGATCTGATTTAGTTATTCTTGAATGATATGTATACGGAGTGATGTCATTATTTTTTTGGCCTGCTCACATTGTAAAGAAATATGAATAAGGCTTGCAACTCGGCACTTGTTACATCACATCCTGGCGAGGTTTTTGTGGTGTTCAAACAAGAGCATTTCATTGAAAATTTTTAGAAAAACTACTTCGAAAAAAAAAAAAATTTGAAAAAAGATCCAAGCACTTTTCTGATCGTCCTGGACATTTTGTTATTTTTTCCAGAAATTAGTGATCTCGCCTATTGCTCACAGAGAAAGATTTTGAAAAATATTACAACAGTGTTTCAAGTCCTGTGAATTACGAAATCCTATATATATATCATGTTTTTTTCAATAATGATCCTGTGGTCTATTTTCACAAAAGCAACAATGTTTTCAATGCCTGATTTACTCAGAAAGAACTATAAACTCAATTTATAGGTAAAAATATTCAGGGTTCCTCGACATCAACCTTTTTCATTAAATTTAGGTTGTGGCATGTCAGTACAAAGACATTCAATCACTTGAAGGGCAAAATCAAATTGCTGGTATTGTTAAACTGATTTTACTCGCTAGGGTTCAAGAAAAAAAAACACTTTTGGGTTACTAGCCTTTATTTTTTTAGCTTTTATAGACTAAACACTGGAGATTCTGCCAGAGATCAAAAAAATAAATATTTATATTATATCTATCACAGGTCAAAATAAATCAACGAATTCCTGCATACAAAAGAAAAAAATATCAAGTTACTCAGTGAAAATATCAAACGTATTTAAGATGGATTTCAACAATATATTTTTCACTTTCAACATTTACATTGACTGACAAATGGCTGCCAAAAGTTGAGACACTAAACATTGAAAATGTCAATCTACAGGAATTTTTCACTTTGCTACAAAGGGAAGAAATAAAAATATTTCATTGTACGCCTCAAATCAAGAGCAAAGATATTTGAACTATCTAGTCTAAAACAGTAAAAAAAAATGATGCATGAAATGCACCCTGAGAATAAATACTGTAAGATAATTGAAATTGAGTTACATACATAAATACCCGTCTTCAGTCACCTCTCAATATGCTGAAAAATAAAAATATAATTAACTTTATACAATTTCATGATAAAAAATGCTCAAAATATACATTTTTCCATCAACTGAAATAAATGCTCCATTCAAAACAATTTCAATTTGATCTGTGATCAAAAACATCTTTAAACATGTAAAATATATTACAATCACATCCCAAATAAACAATCGAGTAGCTTTCTTATTTGAGATTGAAAATAAATTATTTTTTGTCACCACTTATTTATAGTATCAGCACTTTTTTTTCATAATTACAATAATTTCACTATTTGATTTGAACATTTTCTCAAAAACGATTTGTTATTCCTTTAAATTATTAAATTTGATTAAAAAAGTATTTAAATTCTGAGCAAATAAAATATATTCATAGTTAATTCGAGATATTTTAATTAAGTTGGGAGTTAACTATTTGTTTTCTGGTAACATTTCTATTGTAAATTATTCATTTAAATATATATATACTGAGGAAAAGTCTTACCTCGTTTGAATCCCCCAGCATTGCCGCCAAACTTTGGCCCTGAATTGAAACCCCCCCTATTGAAGCCGCTGCCCCCCCTATTGAAGCCACTGCCCCCCCTACTGAAGCCACCGCCCCCCCAACGACTGCCACCTCTACCACCAAAACCACCCACTCTATTAGCGATCTCAGAGAGTTTGGGATTCACAATCTACAAGAAAAAATAAGGATATATCAATTACTGAAATGGTAAATACTATATGAATGTAAAAAATATGTGAATGAATGTGGGTAAACTTGAGGATGGGATAAAGACAAAAATTGTGTGTACACAGAAGGCATATCTCCCAAAGTGTAATCTCCCTTCCAAAAGCATTCATGCTGAGCCGAGAGTCTAGGCAAAGGCATACCAAATTGAAAGGGTTAACTGAATTGCAAAACATTTCCATAATTGTTTTCACGGTAGCCAAAAAAGTTCAATAATGAAAACGGTCTTTATAAAGCATAATATAACAATTCTAATTTAGTACAAAAAAATGTTTCAATCAATATTACATTAGCAGGTTCAACACAAAACCAAATATATATTTGGTAGACACCAATTGTTTAAAATGGAGAATTTCAAGCACAGCACAAATCAAAATGAGTTTAAATTTAAATGTATTAATTTATATAAGTGACCGTTTTATTCCTGAAAACCTTTTTTATTTGTTATTTCAACATAGAAAACATATTTACCAGACGAATTGAATAAGGGAAGCTACGCATCCGCCCGTAATACAATGTTATGTGCCTTTGTGCTTCAATGGCTGTTTCTAAAAGTAACTTAGTATATTTTCTGTTTTTTTGAAATTTCATAGAACATATGATAATTTTTTTTAGTAAAAGTTATGTTTTTAAATTTAGTAATAGGAAACAAATCCAACAATATCTTACCTGATTGGTCTCATTGAGGACTGACACTAAATCCTTGGCTTGTTTGAAGTTGGAGGGGGTGAAAAATGCATAGGAAGTTCCAATAGTGTCAGAACGTCCAGTTCTGCCTATTCTATGAACGTAATCCTCAGAGGAATGTGGATAATCGTAATTTACCACGTATTTGATTCCTTCCACATCTAAACAGCGAAAAATAGTGTTACCAGGTGTCTCATATAAAATAAACCAAAGAAATCTCTTTTTTGTTGATATAAATGTTCAATTCAAAGAAAAATATTTTTTTGTTGGAAAACCTTAATAAAAGTTTTGTGGTTATATATTTAATAAAACGGATTGAAAATTTATATTTTTAATGGATAAAGCACAAGAGATTGCTTCAATTTGATATTTAATATTTTTAGGAGCTTGTCACAATGGAAATTTTGAAGATTTAGTCATCAATTGGACTTAGTTTCATTATTTTTGTATCAAACTCCCGATTCTCAAGGTTAATATGAAATGATTTCTTAGTGATGTGACTGTTCTCATATATAAAAATCTAGATATATAAAAAACTAAATAGTTTTCAACAAACCATGATAAATTAGAAAAACAAAACCACAAGTAATAAATGATTCACAAAAATTACATTTGATCTAGTATCAAATTAATGAATTTGCAATATTTAAATCAAAACTCATCAATTTATCACATCACTAATAAATTTGTTAAATAGGGTACTTGCTAGACTTATTCTGGGAAAAAACTCGAGTTCATAATTATCATATCTTCCAGGACTAAAAAGATTGTAAAACGCGAAAAATTCAATAGTATGTAACAAGTACCATATTGAAAATGTATCATTGCAAAAAACCTTGCACCTATCAATTATACATACTAACCAGTTTCAAAGGAAAATCCATGATGTTGTGATGTGTATGATTGAACCGATTAATATACACGTTATCCTTTATTGTTATATACAAAATTTCATTAATGTAAACCCAATACAAAAACTGAAAAACCAAAAGGGATGGAGGTCCATTGAACTTTCATTTTAAATTTACATTACAACTAAATTTTTAAAAACCAAATCTCACGTTGCATGGTCTTGGCCACATGGCCAACCAGATCAAAATCCTCTTGACTTCATTGTCCTAAATTCCAAAATCGGTAGAAACAGACCTGTATACTTCTGGCTTTCTTCACCTTATGAATTGTTTACACTCCAAAAATTTGAACATAACTTTACTAGATACCTTGTACTTTTGAAGGAATAGTAGCAAAAAATTTCCGTTGCTTGCTTCAGTGGACCTACTATCAGTAGTAAATCAAAAGAATTGATCAATTTTATTCAGTCTACTCAAACATCGCACCAGCTTGACCAGAAGGAAGACAAAACCAAATATGAATAACATTTGTGCAAGAGTCCCACGTTGTCATCATCTAAATGTCATGACCAATACGTTGTTCGGGATGAGTTCAATAGAAATACAGAAAAAATTAAATTCCACGTTGGAAACTGTAATGGTTTAGGTTTCAGTACTAGATGTTTTGGAACAGGAATGAAAGAATAAGAAAAATTCGCGAAGTTCCATAAAATTTTATATTTGATGAAAAAATACTGATTTAAAACATAAATGCAAAACTTGAGATATATGTAGTTATCAAAACTTGTTTCATTAAAGATATTTTTTATTCTTTTTGAAGTATCAAAACAGAAAAATAGTGCTTTCCTAGAATCAACTGTATTTGAAAGTATTTTGAAAAGCCCGAGAAACTGATTTTTTTAAAAGCATTATATTTGATATTCGAAGAAAAAAAAATCTAATCTTCCATTGGTCTTGAATCTTTCCAAAGCTGAAGCGTCCTCTTGGGAGGGCAAAACAGCCTAAAGAGGCACCGACAAGAAACAGAATTGCATTCCTTTGATGATAGAAGGCAAAAAAGGCGATACAACATAGTATACTCATCGTGCATTGTGCCTCTGAAAAAGAAAAAGGGCACCCAGACTGATTAATAAAAAAGAACACAATAATCCAAATTCAATATCATGTTTTAAATTTCAAAGACAAGCTTGATTTCACCATTTTCAAGTTTTTGTCGATGTATATCATTATTCATTACAATAACTTAAAAAATTAACTCAAATTTCATCGATTTCAATGGACATTTGAAAAATGATATCCTGGATCCAACAATGAATAGACTTTTCATTAACTTCAAGCTTAAACATCATTTAAGAATCCTTACCAAATGTCTGAAATTGCATTGAAAAAACTTACTCAAATATCAGAATGTCTAATGTAAGGGTTGATTAAAATTATATATGATTTTACTAAAAACCAGTCTGATTTCCCCAAAAAAAATGCTACTATACCACTCATAATTCGTTTCTTTCTCAAACCCATAAACTTGGGTCATTTTTTTATCCCAATCACAAATGAACATGGTAAGATTCCAAAGTAAACCAATTATTTACCTTTTTCCCACTTTCGAATGGGAAACTTACCCAATCCTCGGGCAGCTACGTCAGTTGCTACCAAAATCGAAGATTTTCCAGATCTGAATTCCCTCAAAACGTAGTCACGTTCTTGTTGGCTCTTATCACCATGCATGGATAAAGCCGGCCATCCGACCCGTCTTATGGAGTTCATGACACCTTCTACTTTCTTTTTGGTTTCAACAAAAATTATAATTTTTGAGTCTTGCTCGGACGTGTTGTTGATCTCTTGCAAGAGAGTGCTCAGTCTGCAATAGAATGAAAATGATGGTGAATAGAAGGAAATTGCATTCAAGTGAAAGCTTCTGAAGAAATTAGAAGTCAGGTCTTCTTAGAGGATTAAAGGGTGCGATAAAATAATCACAGTTATCTCATTGAGCTGTCTCATCATGTAGAAATATCAATAATTTTTTTTATCTAGACATCTTTTTACTTACTCAACTTCAGCACAACTACTGGGAATTAATTTCAATGATATCAAAACCTTTGCAATAAAAAGTTTTAAAATTATTTGTGAAGCAGTGGAATGTCTAGAACACCCCCAACCAGCAAGAATGTTATTTTCTGAAGGTAATCATCATAATATAGATATGCTTATTTGTTCTTGCATAAACAATGACCTTTATATAACTTTTGGCACGTAAAATAAAATTATAGTTAAAAAAAACTTGCGTGGGGTGCTTGATATCAGTTGTTTTGAAATTTTTTTATATTCATAAAGGTGGTCATTATGAAAAATAAGTAGAGATCATCCAATGCTTTTTTTTACATTACAGTTAATTTTTTTTTTTTTGGTCAATGACTTTATTCTTATAATTTTCAACTTTTGCTGAAAAGATAATATTAGGAGCTATGGGCCAAGGTCCATAAAGAGAGGTTATAGGATATCACTTTGGAAATTATTAACTGATATAAACATTTTATATTTACACTAAAATAGTAACTGCAACACGTTTTACCTTTTAGTACTATTAAAATCACATAATTTTCGATAAAGACATGAAAAACTCCGATTACTTTTCATATAATTTTATAGAAGACATGTCAAAAATCAAGTGTTATGATTATCAGAAACTTGAAGTTTATTGATATGCGCGTGCCTATGTCACCAAAAGAGGAAAAGAAAATACTGAAATTCAATGCGTATACATATTGAGCATATAAATGATAAATATTACAGCATGAAATAACAACTGATATCTGTGTTTAAAATGCAAAGTATATTTCACCACGCTTCTTGATAGTGATTATAATTTTGAAAATTGAACATGAAGTTGATGTGCCGATTTATAAAGTTACCTAACATAAAATAATGTGACTTCAGTTATTTTTTTAAGTAATCTTAAACGGGACCAAGAAACGCATTTGATTGATGTTTTTCGGCATCGCTCTCGCGTCCCGCCAGGCATACAAGAAAATATCCAATTGATTTCTACGTAAAAGAAGGAACATAACCTAACCTAACTTGGCTAACCTTTGTTACCCAAGTTGAATGCAAGCTAATCAACCTTACATATACGCATGCCCGGCTCAACATTTAGATCAAATCAATTTATAACGTAAAGAAGGAACCCATCTACCTACATACTTTAATATTAAAGAAGCGAAACCACCCTTTTTTTTACTTTAAAAGGCGGTGAAAATTTTGGGAAAATCCGGATTGGCCAAATTCACTTGAATAGTTGGCAACGTGGCATGTTCATAAAACGCCAAGATCAATGCAACCACCAATATGGGATTTTTGACAGAACATGTGAGAAATTTAATGAAACATAATCGGAGTTTTTTCATATCTTTATTGTTCATCAAGTGATTTTAATATTACTCAAACGTCAAATGAGTGTCCAGTTAATAGTTTAATGCAAAAAGCTATTCTTTATATCAGTTTGCAGTTTCCAAAAGTGATATTCCATAACCTCTATTTATGGACCTTCTGGGGCCCATATCTCCTAAAATTATCTCTTCCGCGCTAAATTTTTGATTGCTATACTGTTTTTATCGTCTTCTTAAGCACCTGTGAAAATTTCGTGAAGATACTGGGTGATCTCATATTCTTGACCTTTACCCTTTTTAGTCTGTATTGCTACAGAAGCATGTTTTCTTGTTTTTTTTTAAATTTTAATTTTATTTTTAACTTTTTAATTCATTTAATTCATTCGTATAAAATGATTGTATTGTCATCGGTTCTTAATAAGTATGGTAAATATAAAATGATTCGGACTTCTGGAAGTAGGTGATTTTTTTTTACAAGCCTATAAGAATGATGAAAGAGATTTCCTCAAATATTGTTTTAACATTAGAAAAAAATTATAGATTTTAATCGACTGTGACTTGCGGTCCGAAAATTGGAACAAAACATAAATTTGGAATAGCTTACAACCAAAATGTTACCTCAAATGCTGAAAAATAGTCACTGGACCGTTTTACATCAGATATGACAAACATATTTATTTCAACTCAATCAGAAAGCTCCCAATAATTAGGTCCAAAATATGTACATTAATAACTAGCAGAACATATTACTGGAAATTAATTTCGACACATAAACATGTCTTTTCAAGCCTATGAATGTTTTCAACAAAATATAGGTACCATGGCAAAAGTTTGAACTCCACCAATATAATTTTTATGATACAAGTATATAAATTAAAAAAAAAATACTCACTTTGAATCCTTTTCATGTTCCTGGCAGACATCAACCATCTGAATAATATTGTTGTTGGCAGAAAGATTCAAAGACCCGACATTTATTTGAACGGGGTTATTCATGAAATCAGCTGCAAGTTTCTTGACTTCCTTTGGCCAAGTCGCAGACCACATAAGAGTCTGCCTGTCTGGCCGAACTTGACCAAGAATCTTACGAATTTGAGGTTCAAAGCCCATATCTAACATTCTGTCAGCCTCATCCAAAACCAAGTAAGTGCACCTTTCTAGGTTGGTTGTACCTTTTTCCAAGAAGTCAATGAGTCTCCCAGGTGTGGCAATGCATATTTCTACACCTCTTTCTAAATCCCGTGCCTGGGGCCCTTTCGGGGCTCCTCCAAAGATACAAGTATTACGGATGCGAGTGGATCTTCCAAAATCATTGGAAACTTTTTGAATCTGTTGTGCAAGCTCCCTGGTTGGTGCAAGAACTAAAACAATAGGACCCTCGCCGTGGTTGATTTGAGGCTGATTGTTAACATGTACTACTGCCGGTAAGATGTAAGCCAAAGTTTTGCCAGAACCAGTTTGGGCAATACCGACCATATCTTTCCCGCTCATAGCGATGGGCCAGCCTTGTGCCTGAATAGGAGTAGGAACTTCATAGCCCTGGTTGAAAATTTCAGTCAAGACGTAATCAGGGAAATTGGCTTCATCAAAATTTTGAATTGGTTTAGGAGCATCACCTTCTACTACTATCTCTTTTTGTTTTCGGTATTGGTCAACTTCAGCAATAGAACGTTCTACTATGGCAGCATGGGGCACATAGTTATCTTTTGTGAATGGATGCAATGTCTTGTTACCCCATTCAACATTTTTTAGGGCCTGACCATTTGTCTGGTAGCCTTGATTATTGCCAAAACCATTACTGTCTTGGAATCCTCTGTTTTGATAACCCCCAGCCCCATTGCGATTTTGAAAACCTCCCCCTGAATTATTATAACCCCCTCCATTGCTTCGAAAGTTGCTACCTCCAGTCCTTTGGCTTGAAAAGCCGTTGGAACGTGCTTGGTATCCACCACCGTTTTGTTGATTGTAAGACCTGAAAAAATAATAGGGAATTTCAGATGTGAATAATCATGAAAAACAACTAGTTGAGAATTGAGTAATACTCCAAAATATTGGCGAGAGGGTTGTGGTGTGTTTTCTAGTGGTTGCGTACCTACATGTCTATAAGTCTAGGTTTTGCCACTTCTTGGCAAAATTTGATGGAAAGTGGGGATAGCAGGCTATCCCCGCCAGTAGCTGTAACGATTGGCGGTACCTATCAACAGTTCAAATTCTACCAGTATTTTTTATTCAATTCTTTTACAATGTAAACCGGTGTGGCAGACTTTTTTAACGTGTGGTAAGGAAATACATATTTTAATGTTCCGTTTGTTTTTAATATTCGATATTTTTGGTAGTTATTCATTGCGCAAACAAAAAGAAAGTTTTTGCAGGATTTGGCAAATGGTTTGATAAACCTCATTCATCTACACGAATTTCTTTGACATTGAAGCTTCGTGTCCAAAAAATAACGGGTGTAGGATCAACTGCTGTACTATATTCACTCTCACTCCACTTAAAAAATTTGGACTTTTACAGAAATATTAAAGTTTTGTTTGTTTGGAGCATTTGACTGCATTATTTTCAAAATGCAAATAAATTCCGATGGAAACAGAATAACTGACAGATTTTTCTCCAAAATTATTCAGTAATATTTTTTTGTCTAGTTTCATTAGTGGAAAGGTAGTATTTTTTCTTTAAATAAAATTTTACATTTTCGAAATATTTTTTTTAACATCTCCTTCGCAGTAAAAAAAACATTGTTAAATTTGTTTTTTTTTTATTAATAATTATCAGTTAAATAGTATGATGTTCAAACAAAAAAAGAAGTACAAAAAAACAACAAACCCGGGTGTCAAGACAGTGCGAGACCCAACTTTCTACTAAATTTCACGCGACCACCAAGAGTATAATTAAAACTCATATCTACTATATCATTCAAAAATTCTTTCGACGATTCTGTGAAATAGCCACAGAACTCAGAAATGGAAATAGCTCGCAATCGATGAAATATGGGATTCTACAATAAAAATGAAAATGGCCGCTAGCATGAGTATAACGTAGGTGGGGGGTGGAAAACAAGTTTTATGCTTATTTGAAACACTCAAAGTAATCCACAAAGGTTAACCACAAATGGTTAATCAACAAAATACGTAACCAATTTAAATGAATATTACTCGAAATTCAGGGGAAAATATATAAATTAAACTTACATTGTTCTTTGTTGTAGGTGACTTGAAAATGTCGAACTGGGATGTCAAATAGTTCGTGTTTTTCTTAACAAGTGGACTTCAAGAATCTGTAAAATAATAATATTTTATTAAAAACTATACACACAGAAATTGAATTAAATACCAATAAGAGACAAAAACTGACCAATTAAAACACAAATTAAACTACAACTTACCACTAGGAAGTCCAATGGGAGAGAGAACGAAATTCAACGAACAAATTGGGAAATTGGTCTGTTTTGCGCAGGATCCTTTTACATTTGGACACGATAACAACAGTTCTTCTGCACGGTGATCGATCTGTCTATTATAACCCTTAAAGTGTATGTTCAAAACGGTGAAAATCACTAAGGGTGACCCTGGTAAGAATATTGTTCTATATGAGAAAATCAATCAGCTGCAATATAAGCGGAAACGGATTTGACTCTGAGATTTGACATCGATTTATGCCCATGAATGGGAAACACGCATGTGCCCCTTTTCTAGAATATTTTAATTTGCACATGAAATTACCACCTAGAAAGCTCAGCAACAAACTTATAAATTGAAAATATGTTCAATGTTTTTCATAATTCAAAATTGAATTCGCCAGTTTTTTTCATCACATTCAAAACTCCGAGTAAATTCAAAACCGTACTCCTAACCTAACGCCTCTGATGGACGTATATCGGTATTCGCTGATTCGCTGTGTGCATTAGGCTGGAGGGGGATAGATGAAACTATGACAGCGCCCATGGTGGCAGAAGTAGGTAATGATCCTGGTAATCACAAGCACAAGCTGAAAACTTTCAGTTTCTGAGGTCTCCCCGTTTATTCACAAATCCCTTAAAAATATTATCCCATACTTCAGATGAATAAACATTATTATTATCGTAGTGGCAACAGTCACGGTTGGGTAGTATAACAACAATGAGGCCTCGCTATTGCTGTGTAGTCGATTGCAAAAATAGTACGTGTAAATTTTATACATTTTACATTTCCAACTGCATCACAAAAACTGCAGCAAAGAGATGAGTGTTCTGTTATTCCACGATATTTCAATCTCTAATTCCGGGACGAGAGGTTTTCATTCGATAAATATTTGAGATGTTTTCTATTTGATCGTCTAGAAGTGGATAGTAAAAGATGGTAAAAGTATTAACCAAGTTCCGTGGTGGGACGGTGTTAGCCAGTGATGGAAAGCAAATAGCGACTTAAACTGCGAGTTCGGGAAAGCCTGGACCATAGACAAATTAAAAATAAAGAGACTGTTTGAAACATTGGCGATCTTGACCACCAAGTTTTTGGTACGGCCAGTCGCGCATGGAGGCGCTGCCCGCAATAAACAGACGACTGACATGATAATTTTCCAATTTCGACATTTGTCAGAAAATGACAAACCACTTAATAATTTCAGAATAATTCTACTGTTAATTGTCATCGGAAAATTTAACATAGAAATTATACTATGGACTTAAATTATGAACCCAACGTCGAAAATGGAATGTTTTGTTATTCGAGTTGACGCTGAAATTCCTCGAAATATTGTTTCACAAGGTAAAATATAAGCTGCTTTTCACAAACTGATACTTATTTCCATTCATCAGTTGCAGAAATTTGTTCACAAACTGATACTTATTTCCGTCCATCAGTTTCCATTTCCTATCACCATTTGAGGAAGTACGAAGATTATCATCAAACTGGAGTATTTGTTAAGTATACCTACTCGTTCTCCTTTGTGCTAATAAATGAACAAAATTATTGAAGGTTTATTGTAAATGTGATTTGTTTTTATTTTGGTTGATTTGATGAAGACTGAAGAATATTTTCAATTTTGTTGTTTTTCGGAGTTTTATTATTGTTTTGTCTGTAGTTGTACCTTGTCCTAGATACAATAAAATGTGTTTTTATAGTCTTCAACTTATTATTCTTGTTTCATGAGATCTTTAATTTTGTTCTTGATATCATGAAATAAAGATTTACTTTGAAACTTTATTTTAACCACGAACGAACGAACAGATTCTACGAATCGATTTCTGTATATATTTTATTAGTGATCGATTTGCCATTCCTGTATTTCATATGATACAACCATTCATATGGAATACAAGAATGGCAAATCAATCATTTATAAAATATATACCATATCAATCATATAAAAGTAACACATTTGAAAAACCCGCCTTATCTCAATCGGTGTTACCAACTGTACTTAGTTCGGCCAGTTGCGAGATATGTCGCCACTGTCTAAACGTGGTGCCATTTGTTACTGCAGGTTTGACAACTCTCTTTATTTTTAGTTTCTCTATGGCCTGGACGGTGTTGTAAACTGGTTAATCAGCCTTATCAACAGAGGACAAAGGTACTTTTGATGTCTTTCCAAGTTGTCTATCAAACACGGCATTCTATCAGGACAATTTTCACGAGGCCTTTCCATCTGAACTAATGTTGAATGTAATGCAGTTCAAGTACTAATAGTAAACATCGTTACTCGTACTGTATAAGCAATATCCAATATTTTGTGGACAATTATACGTGTTAGAGAGTGTTGAACGTGTTTGTATTATTTAGGGACCGTTCTTACATCCTGGCAAGGGTAAAAGTGGGATCCCATATTGTGTATTGTGAACCTCATACCTCATTCCTATTCTGATTATTATATTATTTGAGAATTTCATTAAATAGTTTTGCGTTGAATCTGATGTTATTTAGTGGTTTCCCGTCAGGGTTATATGGGTACTTTTTTTTATTTGTTAAACTACTTGGCTCCCTCAATTTTTTATGTTCTCAAGAGCCTATGAACCTGCGACCGTAATAAACTAACAACGAGCAAGCACATTACTTGCCGTACCTAAAAGTACACAGAAGTAGCATTACTTTAAGATATTCAAAATATCATAACTTTACATGGATAACCTCCAAATGCGGTGAACTATCGTATCAATCACATATTTTTTATCATTTACTAACTTTTTTCTTTGACAGAAAAAAACTTCGATTCATCTGGAACTAGCAGTGAGCACAAAATTGTTACATCGTGGTAGATTATTTAGAAATTGTTAGAAAATTGAAATTGTTACATAGTAAGTATTGGAAATAAACAGGAAAACTTCAGCTATCGAGTCACTAGAGGGCATTACCAGTCTTGCACACAGCGAATATCGTTACTCCACACAGTTCAAATTTTTACCGCTAGTTGCTGCGAACTGTCAACTATAATTTCATCTGCCTTCGTTTATTTGTTGTACTAATATTTTCATCATCATAGTATTTTCAATTGTTACTAAAACATCACATTAATAGTGAGGTTGAATCTGTTTGGGTTGTAAAAAATTTACTATCAATATTCCTGAAACAACCACAATTGGCGCTAATGTTTGGGGGAAGTTATTCAAGTGAAGGTCAAATCGAGTTTGAATAGGGAAGTTCCGCGCAAGTTGCCAACTTAAAAAAATCTTCAAAACTTCTGCAATCGCAATAGGGAACACGCATTATTTTATTTTAATTTTTCTTTGCCTCAGTTCGGTCCTCAAAAATTACATTTTGTGAAAATAATTTCTCAAATTTTTGTCGAAATTTTCAAGTTTGAAAGTGCTCCACAATTCAAACTCGATTTGACCTTCACTTAAATGGTTGTGGTTATTTAAGGAATATTGATTGTCAATACTATTCCTTACAACTCAAACAAATTCAAGCTCACTTTCAATGAGATGTTTTCGTAACAATTGAAAATAGTATGATAAAAATATCAGTACAATATATAAACGAAGGCAGATGATAGTTCGAAGCAACTAGCGGCTACAAATTGAACTGTGTGAAGTAACGATGCATATGTCCATCACAAATGCTAGGATTACGTTTTTTAATGTGATGAAAAAATTGGCGTTTGTCGCTGAGCTCGCTAGGTGGTAATCTTTATGTGCAAGGGCAAATGATTGTTCCCTATTGTTTGACTTTGGTTGTATGAAAATTAGCAAATTTGATATATTAATTCAATTACTTTTGGTCATGAAGCGCTTATATATTTCTTATATCAAATGTGTTATTCATAGAGATTTTGTGTCTGAAAATGTGAAGTAGCGCAAAACAACGACAACAGAGTTTTTGTGAAATTCTCGTTCTGTGTCTACTGATAAAGAAGAAAACTTTTGAAACCCTTAGACTCAACTGAATCAAAGCGATATCTTCCAAGGACACTCCATCCTGAAGAACTGCTAGAGGAACATCTTTAGGGCATAAAGTCGTCAAATTTTGTGAAAAAATATTGGTTAAGAGAATACACAACACAATAACAACTGATAACAACGAAAGTCAAGCATCGAGAGAAAGAAGTTCTTCGGCGTTGAGGTTCAAATGACATCGTGACAGATAACAGTCGATGAAGCACGAAGGCACGAGTTAGATTGGGACAGGCACCAACATCCAAAATATGCAGACACAAAATTCTCTATTAATAAAACTTTTTTATATTACGCTATTTGTTGGTTTAAGTTTTACTTTCAGCGTCAAGTTGTTGACCATCCTTGTTTATAAACATGTTGCTCTCCTTTTCTATAGATGAATATAACAAAAAATATTAAACTATGGAAGTGCCGGTTGGTTTGGCAAGTTTCTGACAACTGGCAAGTAAAACACAATGGGAAAAATGAAATTTCCTGTTAATGGGCATCCTGCAACTTCAACTTGAACACTGAGCATTATTGAGAGTTGACGAAAAAACGACGCGTTTGTTCTGCTCTAAGGAAATGGTTGTTTGGAAATAGCAGCACTTCTTTCAAAAAAAGTTGACGCTAAAAGCTAAAGGCGGCGTTCCATACCAGCTTTTAGCGTCAACTTTTTTTGAAAGAAGTGCTGCTAATTCCAAATGACCATTTCCATAGAGCAGAACAAACGCGGCGTTTTCACGTCAACTGTCAATCAATACTTAGTGTTCAGGTTAAAGTTACAAGATGCCCATTGATGGAAAATTGCATTTTTCCCAATATGTTTTGATTACCAGTTGCCACAAACTCACCAAACCAAACGGCACTTCCATAACTTATTATTTTTTGGTTATATTTACCTATTGTTTATAAACAAGGATGGTCAAGAATTTGACG
Source organism: Gonioctena quinquepunctata (assembly GCA_018342105.1). Lineage (NCBI taxonomy): Eukaryota > Metazoa > Arthropoda > Insecta > Coleoptera > Chrysomelidae > Gonioctena > Gonioctena quinquepunctata. The sequence goes on along the minus strand of JAFIRS010002494.1, from coordinate 13,350 downwards.
CTGAAAGTAAAACTTGATCCAACAAATAGCGGCATGACCTTGAAAAAGCGGCGGCTAGTTGCGAAGTACTCTGATTGACAGGAGGCAAGAAACCAGCTTCAAAAAGCTGGTATGGAAGGCCGCCCTTTAAGGTTCGAATGGCATCGTGACAGATGGCAGTCGATAATCACGAAAGCACGAATCAGATTGAGACAGGCATCAACAGTCGAGATATAGACACAAAATTCCCTAATAATATGACTTTTTATATACAAAAATACCTATAAACTCTTTGGGACTAAAAATGAATGAAGCAGCATATTCAGTTAATGATTCTCTACACAATCATGATGAAATTATCACAACTGGTGAGGCAAAACTTTTTGAAGGTTTTTTTTTGAAGTTGGTAACTTGTGCGAGACATTCAAATTTGAAAATTTCGACAAAATTCTGGGAATTCAGGATTTATTTTCATGAAATGTTATTTTGAGGACCAAACTGATGCAACATTAAAATATAATCATGCGTCTTCCCTATTGTTAAATGTCACTTATGATATTAATCTGACAGTAGAATTGTATTTATATTTGTCAGTTTTTCGGAAAATTCAGTATTCTGTGATGTTATCTGTAATGTTTTGAATAGACGCGGCCGATGCTTGATGAAAATTCATAATTAAAGTAAACTAAAAAATCTTCACTACGATTTTTACAAAAAAATGGGTTTACAAAACCCACGACACGTGTTTTGCTATACTATACCTTTTTTTAAGTGGGTATAAACTAATTACAATTACTGGGGTTTGATATGAATAATAGGAGCAGGTAGTCAGTTGGATGTTATAGGTAATTAAGTGATTATTGAACGAAATATTTATTCAATTTCTAGTAAACAGATTTGAAAGGGGCGTATTATTCAAATTATTAAGCTGGTGATTTAATAAATATTGCGAGTTCTTGTCTTTGTTAATGTTGAATTAGGTTGCCCTAAAACTGTTCCTATGCTCGGATATGCGTTGCTTGAAAGTTCTACCTGTTTGAACTATGTAAAAACTTGGACAAGTACCACACGTTAGTTTGTATACTCCAGATTGGTCGAACTTTTCAACTCGATCTTTGTTGTTATCGATGAATTTTCCCAGAGTATTATTATTTGTTCTGTAAGCAATATTATTATCTTAATGTCTTGAATAATTATAAATTTCCTCTGAAGTTTTGGCAAAAAAGTAATAATCTTGAAATTTGCCTTAGTATTTGATTCGGTTAGATAAACTTCTGTGACGCCTTGAATCAACCAGGTTGTTTAAACGTTCACATTGTAAAGCCCTTGACTGAAGGAACGCAACACAACTGTTTCCCTTCGTCCAAAATACATATCTCCGTGCAAACGCTGTAACGAAGCTACTATTTTTCCGCTATATTTATCAACCAAAAGCTCCCTGTAAGGATTTAAAATCCTTCTTGACAGTAATAATAGGTCTAGAAATACCATTCGTGTTCGTGATAAATCCGTGGATTACACCTACCCCAATAAATAGACTAAACACCTTCCGTAGATCACGCTAATACCGCGGCGCGTATATATAAAGCACGCGCGAATATCACCTGCGTCGGCCAGCGACTCTCGAGAAAACATTTCCATCGAGCCAGCTGGGCTACGTACAAACGCCGACGAGAGATTTCAGTCATCCGATAGAAGCCACAGGCAGCAGTCCAGTCGAAACAAAAGCGCACTCTATGAGCTGACGTCACAGCACGGAGAATTTTACGAGCTAGGTGATTATGCTGTGAGCCGAGCACATTCAGTCATCCGCTAGAAGCCAGAGACAGCAGTCCAGTCGAGACAAAAGCACACGCTGCGAGCTGACGTCATCCGGCCGACGTCACACCACATGGATTGATAGCAAGGAGAATTTTCACGCTGAATTATACTAGGAAAATATAATTTGGATCTTGATCGACAGAGTCCACAAAACGGCACGCGCATATAATTCGGTCGAGAGGCATTCGCAAAAGAGGGGGAAGCCGACTGTAGTTTCGTTTCAAAATATTTTAAAGATTCAGTAGCTTGCCGAGCCTAGCAGAAGCAGTTACGTCTCCGACCACTAGTATCCAGAGTGAGAGCCAAATACCGAAGCAGTCCACGACCGTCCCAAGCCTTGCCGAAGCAATAAGATCGGAGGTTGGGTAAATATTGTATCTCAGGTCAGGAAATATTCGTAAGTACCACAGGCACATATTCATTTCAATGCTGTGCTGGTAATTTCTGCATACTAGTCCGTACGATACCTCCCCCCCACAAGAGCTTCTTGGTTGCTAAGTTTATCCCGCTGGCTTGAAAACACCGTCCCCGCTTTCTCTGTAAATAGTGCTTGCCATGTGTTTATTTGTTGTGATAACTTGAGGCCGCCGTCAGCCGCCCTTCCTGTATTGCCATTATTTTAATATGCCTATTTATCCTGTTTTTAGAGTATTATTTTATTTACTATCTTGAGTAGAAGTTAAGCACCTAGTGCGCAGTCGGCACCCAGGTTCGAAACCCAGTTAAAGGCAATTAAAGCCTGTCTTGCTGGCCCCGTTCATTGTCACGACTATACTGACCCCTGGAGTGTTTTTCTTCACTGAGACTGCCCGGAGCAAAAGTGGCCTTTTCCACTATAAACCAAAAGGTGGCGCATGAGGAAAAACCGAGAATAGTGAAAGGCGCCAAAGTTTGATAGTAGGGGGAGAGACCCCCTTACAACGCTATTAAATTAGACGCAAGGAACGCGGGTTGATTTCCGACAAAAAAGTAACATCTCGTAAATTATTTGATATGATAACACTACCCGTTAAAACCCATCATAAATATGAACATTCCTTGTACGCTGACAACTAATAGTTCGTAGATTTAAAACCAACGGTCATAAAAGACGACGAGTGATAAATTCATATACGATAATTACCTCATACGGCGGGATATTTGTAACCCGCTGGAATGCGAAGGGAAACATCAAGGTGGTAGACCGACCCATACATTATTTTTATTACCCCGCGTGCTTTTTAAAGCCGCTATTGTTCCTATATAAATATGCACCTAACCAGGGATGATCACAAGTGTTCAGACGTTCACGAGATAAAGATGTAATATTGGAAGTGCTCTAGACTCTTCAAGTAAACATGTTTAGTTCAGAAGTATATCAACTTCAATTAAAGTAACGAGTATTGAATTCGTAAAATTATTAATAAAGTAGCCAGTTATCAAAAATGTGTCGAAAAATGTGTCGAAAAATAGTGAAGGTGTAAATTGCAGAAAAAGTCATACTACAATGCAATGGTGTCTCAGTAATCCTCCGCAAATAGAAACTATTTTCAAAAGAAGCTAAATAATTATATTTGAGTTCGTGAACACGTAAAAATCGGAAATTCAAACTATAAATCATTTAACGTTAAAACGAGGTGATGTTTTCAAGTCAAGGGTAAGATATCGCATGCTCGGTTTATTTGGCAAGATATATATTGTAATAAGGAGCCATTCATCCATTTGATTTCATAGTAGAGTCAACTCTTGATTCGAGAAAAGGTAATAATGTTAGCAATAGCCAAGGTAACTTAGTAACCGTTATTAGGCATACTATATTTGTTTACCAGCCAGTGTATTCTATATTAAAATTCATTCTGACGAACTGTAATTTTTGTCGTTTAGTTATACCATGTGCATAAAAGTTGTTATTATTTTTAGAAAATACATATATATTATTAAATTCCTAAGTGTATTATTGTTTCTGAATTATCTGAGATTGGAAAAAATTAATTCAATTGTTTATCAGTTCCTACAAAGCAACATATAAGATGTCGTCTACAGACAGACAGACAGACAGTTTTTTATAAACGGGTTGTTATAAATTTTACTATCGAGATTATCCATTAAAATTTCTGCTAGTAACGGACTTAAAGCATTACCTATTATTAACCCTTTACTAGAAGAATACAAATTATTATTGAATTGGAAATAATTTTGTGTTTAACAAACTGTAAGTAAATCCAATATATCATATTTGATGATCGGATTAACATGGTTTCTATCCAGTAAGTTACCTACTAGTATGATTGTTTCAACTGATGGTATACTCGGAAAAATAACATCGAATGAATTTGGAATTTTGTATGTTCTTAATTTTATCAATTAATTCATATGAATTCTCCAAGCTAAATTCAGGTACAAATCTACAATAACTCTTCATGAGATATATTAATTTTTCAGAGATTTTCACTGATGGTGCTGTAATGAAAGATACGACTGGCAGGATTAATTTTCTCTAATTCAACTTTCGTTAACCACCTCCTGACTGAAAAGCATTGCTTTGCTAATGACTTTGATATTTTGCATGTTGAAAAAATACAAACTCAATCTCTTAAGCTTAGATTAACAAAAACAAATTCACAATTTATTAAATGACCAATTTTGAATAATTCGCCCTTTAAATCTGTTTACTAGAAGTTGAATAATTTCCAATAATCCATTAATTACCTAATATCCAACTGACTAGCTCCCTATTATTTATATCGCCCCAGTAATTGTAATGTAGTATCTCCACTTGAAAAAGTTACCAATATACCTAGCGAAACGTGTCCTGGTTTGTAAAGCAATTTTGTAAAATCGTAGTAAAAGTGTTTTTAGTTTCTTTATCTGTAATGGTTATTTGGAGATAATTGTGGGAGATATCTCTTTGGCTATCTTTTTGGATCATGCGGGTGGAGATGGATATTTTGTTGCCGGTTGTTCACATCACTCATGGTCAGAACAACTGGTCGAGCTACACCAACCCATCCCTGATGTCAACAACCAGTTTGCCAATACACTAGATCTTTTCCTCACCACCAATCCTGACCCGTATAGAATAGAAGTTTGTGCCCCACTTGGAAACTCTGATCACACCCCCCATCTCCACAACATGCCTTTCCATTTACCATCGGCTGCACAATACCACCCTCGTCTCATGTGGCATTCAACGGCCGACTGGGAAGGTCTTCGATGTTTTTTTCTCAGCGTTTCCATGGAAGAGGTTTGTTTCTCTTCATAGATCCAACACGATGTGCTGAGACAATTTCTGAAATCATCATGTTGGGGATGCAAACTTACATACCGAATACCGAAAGAAGAACATCATCCGATAAGACCTGGTTTAACAGAAACTGCTCTAGAGCTGTTGGCTTCCAAAAGGCAGCTATACCATCGATGGCTAAAAAATCCGGGCCCTGAGACCAGAGCAGCATATGTCGAGGCTAGAGGCATATGCAAAGAGATGATAGAATGCTCAAAGATGCCCACAATGCCAAAATAAGATCAAAACTTGCTGAATGTCCTAACGGATCCCGTTCATTTTGGTCTTTCGCCAAAGGCTGTGGGAAGAAACTTCACTCAGCTCATTTCCTCCTCTAACCAAAGAAGATGGAACACTAGCAACGACTGCCCAGGAAAAAGCCAATACTTCGCCTATTTGCTGGAAATTCCACTGTGGATTCATCGGAAAAACAACCCCGAACATTACACCTATTGACAGTCACATGCCCGAGAACACCTTTTGAACGTACTATCAGAAAGATTTTGCTGGGTCTCAACACCAACAAAGCCTATGGATCTGACGGAATCCCGCCGATTGTTCTCAAGAAATGTGCCCCGAACTAACACCTGTTCTTTGCAAGTTGTTCAACCACTCTTACAATTTGGGGTATTACCGTCCAATTGGAAAATCGCAAGGTACAGCCAGTCCCTAAAAAAGGCAAAAGGCCCTACCTAGCAACTCAGACCTATCGCACTGCTATCTATTATTTCAAAGGTCATGGAAAAAGCCATCAACATCGAGCTCATGAAATATCTGGAAGACTCAGGAATTGTCAACGATAGGCAATATGGCTTCCGCCATCAGAGATCAACTGGTGACCTGCTCGCTTACGTCTCACATATATGGCAGCTATCTATTAAAAAGCATGGAGAAACTTTAGCTGTGGCATTAGATATCTCCAAGGCGTTCGATCGAGTTTGGCACCAGGGACTCCTCGCCAAGCTTCCGTCTTTGGCTTGCCCCCTAGCTGTGTTCTCGCTTGCCTACTTTTATCTCAAACAGGTCTCCATGTAGTGGTCGATGGAGTTTCATCTGACACTCTACTCATAAATGCTGGTGTTCCGCAAGGATCTTTCTCGCACCAACACTATTTCTACTTCACATCAACGACCTGTTGAAAGCAACTTCATGTCCCGTACACAGCTTTGCCGATGATAGTACCCTCCATACCGCTTTCTCCAGGGCCCCTATATCAGCCCGTGAAACCAGAAATGAACGAGGAAGAAATGTTAATAATATAAATATGGACTTAGCAACAATTCTCGAGTGGGGATCTAATAACGGTAGAATTCAATGCAAACAAAACACAAACATGTCTTTTTCTAGAAAAGCCGATCTCACTGTGCCTAACATAACTTTGTCAGGAGTAACCATACCACTGAAGTCATCCATATCGATGCTTGGTATTACTATCAGCAATAACCTTTTCTGGGAAAATCATGTGAGGTCCCTTGCCAAAAGTGCATCCCAAAACTTGGTTTTTTGTTTCGTGCCAAGAGCTATTTCACCCCCACTCAGCTGCTTATGATCTATAAGGCACAGATCCGACCTGTCCTGGAATACTGTTCCCATATTTGGAGCGCGGCACCTAGACATATCCTGAGGCTATTGGATTCTGTCCAAAAAAGGGCAATTCGTCTCGTCGGTGATGCCTCGCTTACAAACTCGCTCACTTGTCTGGAACACCGTAGAAAAGTTGGCGATTTGTCTCTATTTTATAGATATTTTCATGGGCGATGCTCTTCTGAAATATCAACAATCGTTCCTGCTTTGGCAGTCTCTTCGAGACTAACCCGTCAAGTTCAGTCATCACACCCCTTCGTGGTCACTTTGGGGACCTGCAGAACATCACTTTCCAAAGACTCGTTCATCCAACGAACAGCGAGGCTTTGGAACTCATTGCCTAGGGAGGTGTTCCCCGAGGCATACAACCTCCAGAAATTTAAGAAGAACACCAACTCCTACCTTCTTTCCCTTGGTTCCCACGATGTTCTCTGAACATTACAGGATATCCCTTTTCGTGGGAACCAGAACATAAAAAAAAATATACCAAAGGTGATTGTATCATAGAATTATTATATTTCCTCTTCATGTTTAAATATTTCTTTCACGGGCTCGCACGTTTTCGGTCATGTTTGCAAGTATTTCTCACATATTTCGCAGCATTTTAACGCCAAATGAAAATAGACATTTTGTAGTGCCATAATTCTACTTTCGAAATCTTAAAAAAAAATTAAATTGGACCACCTATGACGCATCCAGGCAATAGACTGTATTAAAAAATTCAAATTACAATTATGCAAAAACTAATGATCCGACAGTGCCTGAGTTTTTTACGTCGCGGAGAGCCTGCGCTACAACTTAAAAAATAACGGTGTTATGAATTTTGTAAAATACGCTGATTTTTTTGGTTTTTCCGTTTTTTCTCCGTTTCTAATAATCCGACCGAGTCGTGTCAGGGCTAATTTTTTTAATTTTTATTCTCTATTGAGAGCATCGAGATTGCTTCATTAGTTTTCGTGTTAAAAGCGAAAAAAAAACATATAAAAAATAAGCAATGCATGATAGTTGCTAGTAGAAAACATAATAGGATATAACTACTCACCATCTTTCATATGATGGTACAGTCGGTTTCCTGGTACTATTTTTGTCACGAAAAAATATCTATTGATTGGCGTGCCCTGTAACGAAGGAAGCTGACCTTGCTAAAAGTGAACTATCGAAAACAGTTTGATCCAGGTACATATAAAAATTATTATAACAGGACCGGACTTGGAATTTTTGGTCAAAGGCCAGCAAAGACGGAATCTCAAAACTAAGTTATCAAAACAGAAAGCAGATACATTGCAAATTTTGAATGCTGTAGGGCAAACCATTTCCATCCTCCTTTCATATTTGCATCAATTATTTCAAGATATACGACAACAGCTCAGTTCTAAAAAACAAGAACAACTTTACTTTCGCCCGAGGTTTCCAAATTACTTGCCGTCGCAAACCTGATCATCCTGAAAATGATGATGAAAAAATTATCTTAGAGAAAACGGTATGTGAATTGAAAGTAAGCAATAAGATAAAAGATGCTTACAAAAAAAAACATAAAAAAATGCAACAGATGGAGGAGGAACTGGATGTAGCATTACAGTAGGGGAAAAATTCGTAACTTCAGAACCATTTAAGATAAGTTAACCAACTTTTCCCAGTCGATTTCTCAGGCCTTAGCGCGTGTTTTGATGTGAAAGCGAACTCGGCGTCGATGTTCCATCACCTACTACGATTTTTTGAAAATCATAAAATACAAATGGCCATAACTCGATTTTTTCAATTTCAACACTCTATATTTCATTGCATCATTGCATGGAACTTTTTAAGAGCTTTTCGTCGATATAGGGTTTGAAGAGGTATACTTTGTTTGCGAGATTTGTTGCAAAAAAGGGAATGTTGATGGTATTTTCGAAAAAAAAAGGACTCGAGTAGGCCGCGCTCGTAAAATTTGACACACCCTTTAAACCTTCAATAATTGTACACGTATAATTTTTGATTATGAATTTCACTCGTGAAAAATCAGTGAATATGGTCTACTGTATTGGCGAAGCTGACAGAAATCCTTCATTAGCAAGCAGAATCTACCATAAAAAATATCCAGAAGCAAGAACTTCATGGGTGTTTTCATTCCAAAAGTTAAGAGATCGGTAGTGTGTCTCAAGGGCGCACATTTGCAAAAACTCACTTTGAAGGAGACAAAGTATGTTCTAATTTTCTTGCAAAAAAATGTTTTTCGTAGTTTTTGGACAGCTTAGTGAAGTCATCTGAAGTAATTATGAATTATTTTGAAAAAATGTTACGCACTTTTTGTGAATGTTCGAATTGAAATAAAACCAACGAAAAACTGTTTTTTTTAAATTTCATCTAAAACAAACAAGATTGTGTGAAAATGTGTCCTTATTGTTGTGAATGTTCAAAGTTTTAGCAGAGAATGTCATTTGTAAGTATTATAAGTTGGTAAGACAATTGATCGTGTCTTTTATTTAGTAAATACAGAACACTTATCACCTAGATATATATATATATAGTCATTCTTTTTCCATACTGTATGAATAATCTTCGGTATGTTGGATAATATCTCTTTTCTTTCTTCTCAACTCTCTTTGAAGGTTCTCTTTCCGCTTATTTGGGTCACAGACGATATAGGAAGATTTTGGGATGGAACTGTATTTTTCTTCAAGAGACCAAGAGCCCGTCGTCTGTCTATAGACTCACTCAATCCTAGATTAGTCTAAACTAGAACGTTACGTTTATTTTCTCACGGAAAATGATTAAAACTATTCCATTGCAACGGGAACGTGTTGCCCAAGAGTCACATCGAGGTACCCAACAATGATGATTTGAACTTGAATCACTAATTTCTTTCACTCGTGGACGTACAATAGTCAACTGAACACCACCAGGTAAACCATTAAATGTCAACAATCACAAGAGATTCGACAAGTTTCAAGGATACAATGGCTAAAATCATATAAACACTAATGACTATATATGTATAGTTTCAAAAATTGATACCAGAGGGAGTATCCGTTATTTTGAATTCCCAATAGGCCTGTTGGACGTTGGATGACCGATGATGACAAGTCAGCATCCATTCATCTGTTGGCAACGATCTAATATGTTCTATTAGTAGGTGGACTCATTTTCTATTTGTAGCTGAGCTTATTTTACAATTATCTGATAGATAATAATTGTCCAAGCCAGAGGGCACAGCCTCCCCCCCCCCCCGAGATTGATAATAGTTTAAAAAAATATGAGATTTTTACTATAGATAATATCTATAGTGAAAATCTAATTTTTTTTTGTAACGATTATAAATCTCGGGGATGGCCACTGGTGTTCTTATACCCAAATTGTTGGTGGTCGGATCAATGAGGAAAAGTACTTGCTACAGGAAATATCTTCTCTTAGTCACTAGGGAAACGGATATTTCACAAAGAAGTGAAAATAGCATAATGTTGAAATATAAGTTCCACCTTATCATCTGTATCTACATCAATAATTATATGGTAATGATTTTGCTAATGGAGTTGTATTTAAATGAATGGCATGCTAGAGGAGGATAGATAGATAGATAGATAGCTAGATAGATAGATAGATAGATAGATAGATAGTTAGATAGTTTATTTCACCACGTTACATAATAAAATTTTTGTAGCAAGTCAAAAAATAGCATAAAAGTAATAAAATAGCATAAAAGTAATAAAATTAATAAAATAGTATAAAAGTAATGATCAGATTGAACAATTAAAATAGTATAAAATGATCAGATTAACAATTAAAATAGTATAAAAACAAGCAAGAAACACAAGTACAAAAATATAAAAACATAGATGACATTATAAACATTTAAAATGATTCACGTATTCTTTGACAGAATAGATAATTTTTTATTGTTTTTTTGAATTTGGACATACTAAGAATTTTAAAATTATCGGGAAGATAGTTGTAGAGGTTGAAATCCAGAGTATTCTTTTGTGATTTACTCAAACGATAGCGGTTTGTTCGAATTTTGTTACAATGTCTGGTATCATAGTCATGAAGGTCTGATTGCTTAATTAATGAAGTTGATTTTTTTATGAATTTCTATGAGAACGTTGTACAAAAATAATGTGGGTAACGGTATTTCTCAATTTAAAAAAAAAGGTTGACAATGATCTCTATAACCAGAATTTGTTATTATTCTGATAGCTTTTTCTGCAATTTAAAATTTTTAAAGCCCCAGTTGAGTTGCCCAAAAAAACCCCATAGAAAAGTAAGAATGGAAGGGGAAAAATTTTTATTTTCAATGTATCGAAATAGTTATTTTCAGCTGACGCAAAAAAAGTTTTCTTGATATTTTTGCTCAATTGGTTAATATGACAGGCCAAGAAAAGGTACTATCAAACCCAACCCAATAATTTAACGCTATTGCACTTGATGTAAATTTGGGGTTTCTTTTTTTTTTTTTTAGTTTGAGTCGATTTGTCACAAACCCAAATTTTTTCTGCCTTCCCCTGACTTTTTTTTGATATTCAGATAGTTCAATCGCTTTTTCCCAATAAAAAAAATGTAGTGTTCGGCAAACAAAACAGATTTATATGGATGCATGAAGCTACTGATGTCATTCCGAAAATTAATAATAGAAGGGCCCCCAAATACGATCCTTGGGGAACACCTTTGTTCAACAAGTTTAAAATTGAAATAAATTATTGTTAACGGCTTGATATCTTTTGGGGAAAATATATTTTTTGAGGGATAGAGATTTTTGATCCCATGATAATATAGTTTCCCAATAATATGTCGTGAAAACGCAGTCAAACCCTTTGGGAGAGGTCGCAGAGCTTTAAACGGTGATTCCACCTTGCTCGAGTTTGGGGCACAACTCAATCACCACATTGAGAACTGCCTCCGTAGAGGGCCCCAGAAAAAACTGGGATTCGTTGAATAATTTATTTTTTAAAAAAAAATGCGTAAAGACGTAGTTTAATAATAACCCCCTTTTTTGCTAAAAGGATATTATTGAAAGGGGAGATAATTGTTAACAAGAGAATTGTCACCTTTTTTTAAAAAAGGGAAAACTTTATACCCTTTTATCAGGAAAAAAAACCAATTTTTGTTTTTTTTTTGGGGTGTATTTGGGGGGCGAAAAAACCTTTGCAAAGGGGTCTAAGCATTTGGAATTTTAGTGACTTGATTGCCTTTTTTAAAGTCCCCCAGTCCTGGGCCCGAAAAAAAGCTGCAGGGGGGCCGGAAAATTTCGAAGTAAATCCCTTTTTACCGTGGGAAAAATTTAATGATATTTTTTGCAATGTCAACAAAAAAAATTAAATGTTCAGGAGAAAATCAGTATAAATTCTATTATTATTGTTTTGTTTCTTCAAAATTTATTTTTGCCAAAAAGTTTCGCCTTATTTCCCCCCAAATGGGTATAATTGTCATAGCTAATTTCTTAGAATTTTTAAGCTGGGGAATATAATTTTTTTTTCCTTTATTTTTTTCCCGGCTTTTTAACAAGTTTAATTTGACAAAGACTTTCTCATACTTTTTAGGATTCATCTACCCATAGCTGGTCCTTTTCCGTTCTTTTTGAGTTGTATGTTTTATTGGAAATATTTTTTACCAAATCACATAAGTATTTACAAGATGGGAAGATAGAATTTCAACATCAATAATTGTTTTGTTGAAACCCCACTCTACATTTGATAGAGCTTCTTTTAGCTTATTAATCCATTTTGGGGTTTCTTTTTAGAAACGTTTTTCATTTGGCCCCTGGTTTTCCCCGATTATAATATACTCGCGATGATCGGACAAGCAAGGTTCAAAACTCCGTTTTTTTTATTGCTTTCTTCCAAATTGGTAAATAAATCTATACAGCAGATGAAGAGCTGTGATTCTTGTATGTTCATAAAAGAAACCAAACCAAATGATAAAATTAGGTCTTGTAAATCTTTTTTAAAACAGTTGAGTTTATTGGGATTAACCACATGGTTCAAGAGGTTTCTAAAATTTTGTAAAACTATCGAAATTTCTTCCAGATCTGTATACAGCATAACAGTAATTTTTTTTTCAACAACATGCCACAAAATTCGAATTAGTTCACTATTGAATTGTTGAAAATCTAAAGGTTTACTTTTTTAACAATTTCTAGTGAAAATAGCCCTCCTCCTTATGTAATATTTCTGCAAAAAAATTGCGAGAAAATATCCATCGGTTTATACTTTGGGGTTTTCCCCTCTCCAATGCAAATGCATACTATATCAAAGGGCAAATCAAAGGGGTTTGGGAAAATTTAATTTTGTTAGATATACTTTGGGAAAGTTTATATGAAAAACACCCCAAACTTTCCATTTACGTTTGAATATACTAAAAGTTTTGTTCATATCATGTCACAATTTGAATGAACTAAGGATTTTCTGTTGAGACACTGATTTTCTGTTTCTTTAAATCTGAATGTCTGATTGCCGCACCCCTGATATATCGGGTGGTAAACGTCATTCAATTTTTCCATAGGGAAAGAAATTTTATGTTTATGCACGATCAGTTCTATTCCATTCTTTTTGCACACGGAGGCAAAAATCGGGTAGTTTTAAGGCCAAAAGTTTAAGCTGTCATCCAACCTAAATGTAAATGTCCTGTTCGGAACTGTTTTGAATTCAGTTCTGTCGTTACTACCAAAATTGGTATATATTTGTGTTTATTGTTTTTTTTTGGGGATCCAGGGGTCTCCACTTGCGTTTTGTTTT